>CACRWH010006661.1:0-12838 GCA_902655005.2 Marronus borbonicus | reverse complement strand
AAAGGAGGTTTTTTCGATGAAAAAAAAATATAATGTTCAGTATGTTAGATTAGGCCAGAATAACTTTTTATTTATTTATTTTTGTATTTTTTAATTGTACATACAATAAAATTGCATTTTGTTTTTAATTTCGTTTGTTTCTGTTACCTTTTCGTGTTTTTTACCAACCGACCGAACTTCTATGAACGGCAGTGTACATGGTAAATTATTGTTCTAATGCAATGCATTGAAATCATCGTTTAACGTATCTCTAGTTTCCATTCACTGCTATTTTTGAAAATGTCTGAATATAATCAACCGAATGAATCATTTGATTATAAAATCCATTCAATTATTAAGGCCAATCGGGTTCGCCCATCACTATTGGCGCCAGGGACATTAGCATGCCACCAGATTTCATTTCCCCAGACATCGAAAGTTACAGTTTCCGGTGAGATACCCGATGTATATTTACGGGATACATTTACAAATACAACTATAAAAACTATAGGCTACTATTTTATTTCCAAAACTGTTTGTATTAGAAAATTCCAAAGCAGCAATGTAGTTCTAAAGTTTCTCGTTTATTTTGAGCTCCGCCGCAGGCGAAATTTGTATCCAGCAATGCGCTAACTTATCAGTCGTTCACCCTCCCAGAAAGTCAAGCATAGTTAATAGTAAGCAGGATTTACGGGCACGAGAGCCGCCAGCTGCTACAATTCATTGATACTAAACTAAACTGAGCGGACAACCACTAGACTGCTTCTAATTCTTCTCAATATGCACACATCGGTTTCGAGAGCTGTATGGTGCTGTTAATGATAAAAATAGACGCGAACGAGTGCAGCGTCGTTGAAAAGTATAACAAACCGTGCGGGTTTTTTTACAAAAAATACTGTATAAACCCTTACAAAACTGATATATGCACATATTAACACATATTAAAAGAATAAATCTAATGTGAATACCATAATACGAGTCAGACCTTATAAATAGGGAAGTCCTAATCTATATATTTTGCAAGTAATGTGATACTTGGCGGGGAAACTTTTTGTTTAACAGGAAAAATTAATCGCTGCAATTCAAAGTATTGGTCAAATAAGAATCTTCACTGAATTCTTGAAATCCGTACTCAATATCCACAAAAATTTCGATGGGAATTGCAGGAAGCAGGCTTATAGGCTCATTTTCTTAAATTCAAACCTAAATGGTTACTGTATCTATTGAATAACCAAATTATTCCTGCACGTCGACACAATAAGCAGATGTGTTATCAAAATTGTTGCTTTCAAGGAGATGGAGTATCTCCCCTCAATAATAGACGTTAGTTAGGCTACGCATCCAAAACAATGGATCGGATCTAAAAGATTCATTAAGTGGCCTGCACGTTCTCCAAACTTCAGTCCATTAGATATTTTTCTTTGAGATAATCTCAAACCATGTCTTTATGTTAGATGACTAACTACTTTGCGGAAGCTGAGACAAAAAATAGTCGCTGAATGTGAATTAATTCATAGAAAAGTCACTAAAACCAGTATGGACGAATCCGGAAGAACAAGGTGTATTATAAGCTGTAAAAATATACAGGATGTCTCATTTAAATAAAAAAGGTGAGAGTACTTCTGGTTAAACCGTTCTAAATTATTTCTTTATGTGTAATAATTCTGTAAACACGCTGTATTTGTATAAATTGCACAGCTGTAAACACAAAATTCAATTATATAATTTTAAAGTTTTAGTGGAATATAATTAATTAATATTTTAATTTATTATTCTGAATTATCGACCGTTTTCTTCATAAAACTAATTTTTGAAGATGTAGATATATTCAACAGTATTAACAGAACGAGCAAAAAAAAATTCAATTTCCCGTAAATTCAGTAATAATTGATGTTCTCGCATAATAATACTGCGCGAGTGCATATCGGTGTAAAATCACAATATTCGCGGTACGAAAAAAGCTAATCCCACCACTTCGTCCGATTGTTTTCCTGACGAAGCATCGGTTCCAATGTAAAATTCACGGTCACAGTGATACAAAACGAGATCATAATTGACGGTTAATTACAATTTAATTAATGGCAACCGAATACGTCCAATGTACCAAAGGTAGATTAGCGTAAGCGCACAAATAATAAATTCCGTAAATCGAGTAACCTTTTGATGTATCTCTTACGCAATTGCAACGGATGATTTTCAAAAAATTTTAACGAAGCCGCAAGTGGGATTATGCATATGGATTTTTAAATCTTCGCCTTTGTTCGCGGAAATCTATATAAATAGTAGCCAAGGAAATAACATGACAGTTGCAGTTACAATCTTCAACGAACCAGAAGAAATATTCCAAGAACGTCAAAATGAAAACGATAGTTATCCTTGCATTCGTTGGATTGTACTCAACAATGATTTTGGGTGTAAGTACTAACGGCTACATGAATTGCAAGAATATCTTTCGATAATTATATTTGTGCGATATTACCATTTGTAGGATACTGTACAAGAACATGGAAAAAAGGTTTTGGAAGAGATCATGGATGCTGGAGCTGATTGTGCCGAAAAACTTGGCGCAACACCAGGTAATATAATATACTTAAGTATTCATTTTAATTTGGTAGATGTCTATGTTTGTATTACTTATAAGAAAGTTGATTCACAACGTTCTCACGATGTGGTTTTCCTTAGTTTATTAACAGTTTTTCTGTTTCCAATAAGGTGAAGTTCGGTTATGTGTTTATTTGAAATCTGCTACCTACTGCACTGCAAATAATTCACCTCTTGGAAAATTCGCCGACTACAATTCAGTGATTCCAAATTCGGCCATAGTATTATTCTAGCATATCCTTACCACAAGATATCAAAGATATACTTTTTGACGATATTCAGAATTATGTTAAAAAACAGTAAATTTTTTGTTTATTTCTGCTTATGCTGAGACATTTATTACTATTATTCCCACTTTTTTCTCGGGCTATACAATCTCAATCTACAGGCTGTTTCACTGAGAACTGCATCCATCGATAAATGGAAAGATACACTCTCCGACAAAAACTTAGACGTGGTAAGATGTTTTAAGGGTTACAATATTTCTTTGTGAAACTAGCAATATATCTAATTAAGTTTTTATTCATAAAAGTAAAATAAACTTTAAAATATCTCCTCCGGTAATATATGAACTAAATAATAAATTATTACTCCAATGTTTAAACAATTTTTGCGACAAAAATTTAGACGCTCTGTTGCAAATGTGAAACAAAAATAAACAAATGAGTGATCAGTAATGCGTAGATTCTCCATTGTTCTTAATCACTTCCAATAGTCTGTTATTAATAGATTTATATAAATTTAACACATAATTTTGAGGGATATTCTGCCATTCAGTCACTATTGAAGTTTTCAGTTCCTGTACCGTGAAATATTCACGGCCTCCGCCATAAACGCGACGTGCCAATTCACCCCGCATGTTTTCTATAATGTTTAAGTCTGGTGACCGTGCCGGCCATTGCTAAATATTAATTTTTTTCTCTTTAAACCATTCAGTAATGGTTTTTGTTTTATGAATTGGCGCGTTATCTTGCTGAAAAACAAAATTGCGCCCGGCCCATTGGTTTCCAAAACGTAGAAGATTGTCACGCAATAAGTCTTTATACGTCACAGATCTCATTTTGTTTGTGCAAAACACAATCTCACTTTTATCGCGGAATCCAATCGCTGCCCATATCATCACAGATCCACCCTCTAATTGTCTGGTCATTTTCACTTTTGGTTCCTTTCTCAGATCATGATAATGATGAGTACCCATCCGGTCCGTCCAAATTAAAACGTTTTTCATAGGAAAATATAACTTTTTCCCATTGTTTCTTCCAGGATACGTGTTCTTCAGCAAATCTCAACCTCGCTTCTTTGTGTTTCGCCGAAAATGACGGTTTTCTCAACATTTTTTCCGTGATATTACCGGTGATGCCTTTGAATCCTGCTCACTTACAGCTTTCGGTCGCCCCTGGCCTTTTGGTTTGCCGTAATTTTCCGGATCTTTTAGGAAATTTCTAACGGAATGATCGCTTCTTCGTAACCGACGAGCAATTTCCGTCCTACTAACACCATCCTGGTGCCAGGCTAGAACCCCTTTCTATTAAAGATAATTGTTTTTTTCTACCCATATTGCAAACACTTTATAAAATATAATTTCTCGTGGTGAAATGTGTACACTTTACCAGCACAACCACTGCATATAAAGAGAAGTATCAAATTAAAAAATTTTTGCTTATATTAATGCAATAAATGCATAGGGTCTGAATTTTTGTCGCATTTAAAATCCCTATTTTGATCTAGGAAAATCTCAATTACTCCTCATAAAGCAATAAATACCCAGAAATATCTATAAATGGACTATTTACGTAACAAGTATTAATAACCCTCATTTACACTTTATATAAAGTCTATAAACTTTGTTTCGTAAATAAAAACGATACCGCGTCTATGTTTTTGTCGCGTAGTGTATATATTGGAAAATTCTGAAAGGATGCCATTACACTAAAGCCGACATGTGCTACTGAAAGCCAAACTATGTTCACTGTTTGCAGAATAGAAATTTCAAGTCAGTAGTGCAGTGCGCGTATTTTTAATAATCTGTCAGCAATTCCTGATTTTCTCAAATATATTTTCTATAATTTTAGACATACATTAACTATAAAGATTCACGGAAGCGATTGTTATTTTTAGAATCTACAACAATAATGCTGACAAGCGTCTTCCTATTTTTTGAAAATATTTTCTCCATTGGTGTATTTTAATTTAAAGTTTTTATTCTATAATTATCATTGTTTATTTTTCAGAGGACATGGAGTTACTGATGAAAAAGCAAGTGCCAGCCAACAAAGCCGGTCAGTGTGTTGTAGCTTGTGTCAATAAGAAGTTTGGACTTGTAAGTTTATAGTCACAAGTATGCAACTGTACACCATAATGCGAATCTTAATTTCAGCAAAAAGATGATGGTACAATTAATAAAGGCTACAAAATAGCCAATATGGAAGCCGTCAAAGCCATTGACGAAGATATTTACAATAAAGTGGCATCGGTTTGGAAGGATTGCGGTGAAAGCGGTAAAATTATAACATGCAATTTTGTACATTTTATTATAAATACAATTTTCAGTTGCTGAAGCAAGCAACGAATGTGATACTGGCTTAAACTTAGTCAAATGCATGAGGGAATCTGGTGAAAAAATTGGCTTAACCAAGGAAGTTATGGGCTTTTAATTGGTCGCTTACTTATTTTGTTACATTTTCAAATAAATACGTTATATAGAGTATGTAAAATGTTAAATATATTGTTGCATAAGTAATAGTAACCTTTTTGACAAAATAATACTTAAGATTCACCGTATTAATTATTTTTTATAGAATACTATGTTGACCAACAAATAAAGTAGAGTTTAATCAATTTCTTCTCATTCTTAAAAAAATCCAACGTAGACATTATGTAGGGAATTTTACGACTTTAATCCCGATAGAAATGAAATTCCCTTTCACAGCATATCGAAAGATATTGGTCAAAATATGAACGTGTGTTTCACTCAAAAATCTTCTTGGCAATCGGGAATTTATGAAATTGCATGTAGTGCCTGTGAGAAAGCCTAGATTGGGCAAACGGAAAGAGCGATAGGCACCAAACTAGATGAGCACATTAGGTACTATAGATAGGGAATGATAGAGTGGCAAGTATAGCACAACATGTAAGCAAAACTGGGCATAATATTAAATTAAAAAACCCAAAATTCATTAAAAACCGCGAAAATTAGAGGCCTATAAAACTATTTACATAAAAAGTTGTCTTTTTGATTTGGATGAAGCGGACACATGTTTTACGTTTCGTACTACAACGACAAGAGACCCTCTCGTTCATTTTTGCGTACTTTTCGTACATTTTAGTTTTTGGGTGTACAGGCGGCAAAAGTAGTTACCTACTTGTAAATAAATATTTTTTCTGGAGAATAAGGACAGAACCGGCATGTTGGAATTAGAATTTTTTTTCTCACACTTCGGTCATACGGTTGATAATGGGGATCGACACATCCTCGAAACAGCTGCTCCAAACCAATTAATTTAACTCGTATGGTGCGAAGTGTGCCGATACTGTAGAGTTATTTGCTAAAGTAGAGAGAGTGGGAACTAATAACGACTCGGTAATTTAAAATAACACATCCCGTATATTTTAACAGAATTGGATAGGCGATTAAGTAACTTTTCAGGTTTTTCAAAAAATCATAGTAAGCATTACGTTAAAACTATTTTAAGTGTTTATAAGACTGTATTAATTAGTTTGCACATGTAATTTAATTCAAAATGCGTTTAACTTAAAAGGAAAGAATTGACTCTTCTTATAACGATTCGCTTAGAAAATCAATCACGTAGGTACTCAAGCAGAAATTTTTAATTCATTTAACGAAGCTTATCTTGAACTTCCGCTAATTAACCAATTTACTATAAACAAGATTTTGAAAGCGCTTTGTCACGTTAAGATTCTGCCTAAAAATTGACCACCCAAGGTACTTGAAAATACGTTCGTTTATGCAGCTGGAGACAATCCTATTACAAATACCAAGGGGCTATCTTGTTGGATCAGGAACAGTTTCAAATACGTTCCGAGTAACAAGCTTTACAAAATATATTTGATGTAGGAGTTGTTCACCGAGGAACACAGCTTAGAGATTCTTCAGTTCGAATTGCCTCCCGTGTTAGTGATCTTTCCTAATCAAGAGAATGCTGACCCACCAAATTACCTAATTTGGTTTCTGTAAGATGATGCACCATCACACTATGCAATCAATAGTTCAACAGTTTTTGGATGACGAAATGGCGAGAAGGAGGGAAACTTCGAGTGGCCATCTAATTCACCTAATATAACTCCGCTAGACTTTTTCTTGTGGGGTTATTTAAAATCTAAACTCTATTCAAATAGGCCAAATGATTTAATTGATTTAAAAGAGCGAGAAGTAATCATTTCTTGGCTCGAACGCATTTAGCACACGCGTAATCAGCTGGCTGCGCGTTGTTATGACCAATTTTCGGTTTTGGTGTACTATCTTCAGGAGCAGATTCCTCTCAACAATATGAACTGGGAAGGGTAACTTCATATACACACATATTTAAGAAGGTCAACTAGAAAAAGAAGGAAAAGAAATGGAAGAAAGATGGTTGAAAAACAAAATACTGACCATATTCAACATTCGAACAAGATTATTATATAGCTAGTCGGTTTTTCCATTGACGAAGTAACACAATGACATCTACTTCGATGAATACCTAACGGCTATTAATAGAAAAGTCAGTTAGTGTTTGTTTACTGTAATCATTAGCGTGTGCGAAAATACCTCCTTAATTACATCTAATAGTGACAACTAGTATAATTATCTTTCATCTTCTGTTATGCAAATTGAAGGATGATATGACGATCACGCAAAAGCTTCATTACAAAAAATCCAGGAAATAGAAATATTCCAATTATTTTTTTTTATAATTAGGCAGAGAATAGAGAATAACAAGAAGTGACACTTTGAGTCCCTCCTCTTTATGTTTTATGGATAGGGTGACTGCAACAAAAAAAATGGGCAATTTTTTTTGTTGCTTTCGTAGCAAGAAATGTACTTTGGTGTAATTTAAACACAACAAAATTTCAGAATTATAGACCAATATTCCTGAACTTCGAAATATTAAAACAAATATATTTACGCTAGAATACAACACATATTCAAAAACATTACACTTTAAATTAAATTAAATTAAAAAATAAAGTGGTTACGTCAAAGCGACGTCCGCAACTCGACCACTGGTCTACTTGCTAGAGGAGGTTATAACCATTAGATCTTGCTAGAAAAGCTGGAGATAATGGGATTTGGAATTCTGCTACTCTGCTGCATGCCGATAGAGGTAATAATTGACTCAAGGTTCTATACTTGGCCCACTGCTGTTCTTGTGACACGATTTTGTGAACATGTTCGCGGATGACACAACCACCGTGTTAAAAAATACGATTTTGGAAAGTTACTTGAGGAATAGAAAAACTGTTTGTTGTTATAATTTTCTAATTAATCTAATCTTAACATTTTTATCTTTTATTAAAAAAATTTAGAAACTTTAGAGACACGCATTAAAAAAATTACACGATGAACTATTTTTGAACGATTCTTCAGAATTTACACGCTGTTAGCTTTAAAAAGAGCCATCGCAATAGTGTCAGCAACGTAACAATTTTATGATACAATTAAACAATGAAAGATTTACGTGCAAGCTCACGCATTTCCTACTAATCATACTACTTAGAACCAACACACAACAATATAACAATGCATTGCGTTAATTCTAATGTATTATCTTTCTGTAAAAACCCAAATTTCAATTCGATGACATATTAATCTATGGTATTGTAAATTTTTTCAAATACATGGACCGCATCGCAATATATAAAGACACATTATTTTGCCATTCAAAGCGAAATCAAGTTGGACAAGAAAATGTTCCGCCAGATAATAATACTTGTTTTTTGCTTAATGGCTGTATCTTCTGATACCAAAGTAAGTGAGATTGACTTGAATTAACTTTTTATTTTGTTCAAACATAATAAAACGGCCAATCTTTAGCTGAACTAAATAAAGATTTAGACCAAAACTGCTCAAAGATGGTCGTCTTATTATTTTTGATCTATCGAAATTTTCGAAGCATTGAAACTATTTTCGTATTTTGTGTTATAGATTCAGAAAATTATGAAAGCTGGTCTTGCTTCATTAGGACCTGAATGTCTTCCGGAATATGCAGATGTTACCACGGGTATGTTACACAATACGTACATTAAATTATCTTATATATATTTTAGTTCTTGATTCATAAAAATAGCAAGGGCAAAATAATAATGAATATACCAAAAAAATATTAAAATAAATTTTAGCGGACCTAGAAGAGTTAGTGGATCGTATGAAACCAAGTTCACGTCCGACAATGTGTTTGTTAGCATGTATTCATAAAAAAATTGGAATGGTAAGTATAACTTAGTTACGTTGTAGCTAAAAAAAGCCGAACAATAGTAGTAACTTATTAATAACTAATACATGCAAAATATTTGTCAGTTGTTATTTCTTTTGTGCGTACATTTATACGAGGATGGTCTATGTTAAGGAAGACCACGCAATTGCTTTGCACTTCTTTTTTATTTCTCGGCATAATCTCCGTATAGCTCTAATTCGTACCGTAACTGGACTAGTTTTGCTGCTACTATGATGGTAGAGAATTTTGTCTTCGCTACGTGGAGCCTCTCTCTCTTTAGTTCAATATTGAATTGGGCCAATAAATCAGCATGGTACTGTCCATTAAAAGTGTGCCTTGCAAAATTCCAAAAAATCGTTGCCATAACTTCTACAATCGATGGAATGGTCTTCTCCTTCTTTAGTGCATGTTTGCCGCAAAAAAACCATTTTCGCATTGGTTTCTGGGGTGTAGCGATATATTCATGTCTCATCGACAGTCACATAACGCCGCAAAAAATCACTATACACTATACACAAGCTATAAGGGAAGTGTTATAGCTTTGCAATTATCACGCGATTCCGTATTTGGTCAATCGTAAGTGAACGCGGCACCCATTCCGCCGATAACATTGTCATGCTCAATTTTTCGTGAAGGGTGTTTGGCACACGTTCAATTGAGATGTTTAATATACTAGCAGTCTCCCTCGTCTCCTCCGACGCTCTGCTAACACGATATCATGAACTTTATCGATCAGTTCAATAGGACAACTCCTTATCAAAGATTCACCAACTTACAACAAAAATTCAACCGTATAAATTAATAGAATGTATATAGGTTTATTTATGTCACCAACAGGCCCCACTAATCTGACCACAAACAATAAAGACTTTATGTGAGCAAATTAATAACCAAAAAGATAGAAAAAACTTCTGGTTCTCACAAATTCTTTATTCCAAAAATCAGAAACTGCTATCGGTTTTACCCCAACAAACACATTAAATTACTGCTTTGGCACTTAATCCCGCTCGTATTTTCACTCTTCAATTGTGTAAACACCATTTAAATTGTAGCAAGACGAACAAGGCAAATTAAGGAAGGAAGGTGTTTTGAATTTTCTCGATACACTAAAACAAGAAGATGTTGATAACTACCAATTTGTAAAGGAGCACTTTTTAAATTGCCTACCCACTGGTAAGTATACGACCAAAAGCTCTTAATGGACGTAATAATGGCGGGATACTATTTTTTTTTTGTTCTGCAGCTCCCGGTGACAATGACGAATGTACGATTGCCGACAAATATAGCGACTGTGTTGTAACTAGTGGAATAGAAAAAGGCATCTTGGACTAACTATATTTAAAATTCATTTGCAAATATATTGTCAAGAAAACTTTATAGATAAATAAAGCTAGAACTGCATGTATGAACTAAAACTCTATAATTTCCAAGAGCTATGATATAAACGATAAATGTTATTGATTAATAAAAAATGTAACCAGGTAAATAAGTCTATTAAACACACCAAGAAAAAATAGAATTACAGGAAAAATTGGCAAATAAAGCCTGCATTTAATAGAATTACTGCATTGAAGACATTTACTGTTACTACATATAAGAATAATAGTATATTAATCGCTTTTGTCTTACAGGAAGAATAGGATAAGTCAATGTGTGTACAAATAAACAATGTATAAGCACAAAGAAACAAATATACGTATAAATGTATATAAAATTACAAAAGAGTAAAGAATATCTGAATGTAGTTGGCACACACTGCACTACGTCAATCAAAGAATTAAAAGAAGAAAGAAAAAAAGCCTCTCTCGTGTAAAATAAAAACTCCTGAAGACTTGTGTAACGACAAATTCTTTAATTTTCCTTTGAAAATCCTTAATGTGGAGGCACTTTTGATTGCTTGAGGATAATCGACAAAAGTGACATTTTGTAAAGCGAAGGGACAATCTCCAGCAGCCTCAAATGTGCACGGTACCTAGTTAGGTAATTACGGAAATCCCCGTTTTTAAGGAATGAGTTTTTATTTTTATATATGCGACAGTAGATTACTTACAACAGTAAATTTGCAGTACAACATGAATATTACCCGTTTTAAAGCGTCACGTTTCAAACTGAAGGAGGCAAAGCACAAACAGAAAGTAAGTTCGGCTCTGTGGGAAGCAGTATTCAAATATTGAGGTGCAAAATACACATTAATAAGCAAACTTTCAGAAAAATTAAAAAAAAAAAAGCCCTAAAAAAATTATGCGATTCAGAAGTATGGGTAGATATAATAAATTCTAATTGTTGATCCATGCAAACGTTTATTGTGAAATTTTCCACGATCATTCTATTGTTGTCGTAATTATCGCCGTGCCTTATATCCTTGTATAAATCCAATGACAGGACAAAATATAAAAACAAACGAAATTAAATACAGTATACAAAAAATACATATACACTGCCGTTCAGTGAAGTTCGGTCATACAATAAAAATCTATTATATCACACTGTATACAATTATTAATACATAAAATTAGAAAAATATTCAGCATACACTCTTTTCTAAGGGGTTAAAGCTATAAATTATTATATAAAGTAGAAATATTCCGACAACCACAATAAAGTCTCTTTTATTAGCATTCCAAGAATTTCTCGGAAGTAATTAACGAACAATACATTTAGGAAATATACCGCAGTATCACTCTTGTTTATTTATCACAGCCGTAAAGATATAAATTTGCTTCATTTTACTGTTAAACGTGTGTTGGTGTGCCTCTGTCGTTTTTGCGCGAAAGTTTTAAGAAAATTTACTTCAAAATGGCACGTGACAAGCCTACCAGTGTAGAAAAACGTTCACGCATTATTACGCTGTTTGAAGAAGGATATTCGGGGCGACAAATTGCTGAAAAAATAAATATGAGAAGTTCAACAGTAAATGACATCATAAAGCGATTTCGGACAACTGGAACTATAGAAAATCGTGTTCGTCCCGGAGCATATAGGAAAACAACAAAAGCTGAAGATTTGAGAATTGTATTATTAAACAAACGCAATAGAAAATTAACAGCGCCACAAATAGCAGCCGAAGTCAATCGCGGCCGTGAAGAACAAGTTTCGGCGAGTACGGTAAAACGTGGACTTCAACAAGCGGATTTTCATGGACGCATTGCCATTCGAAGACTCTTATTACGTCGGGGCAACAGAGCAAAACGGCTACAGTGGGTCCGTTCTCATCTACATCGGTCGTTAGATGATTGAAAACACGTGCTTTGGAGTGACGAGTCAAAGTTTGAGGTTTTTGGGCAAAATCGACGAGTTTATGTCCGAAGATCTAAAACCGAAAAGTAATCCCGAACTGCATTGTGCCTACAGTGAAGCAAGGGCGTAGTTCTGTGTTAGTGTGGGGATGTTTCTCCTTTGCTGGGACGGGAGATTTATGCAGAGTGCAGGGTGTAATCAGGAAGAAAAATTATTTTGCAATACTCCAGAATCATGCAGTGCCATCAGGATTGCGTATAATAGGCCGTAACTTTACATTCATGCATGACAACGACCCAAAACGCACTGCGTTAGTGTGTAAGAACTATCTAAAGGAGCAAGAACTACAGCACACCCTGAAAGTAATGACATGGCCCCCACAAGGCCCAGATTTGAACCCTATAGAGTTGTTGTGGAATGAACTGGACAGGAGGATCCGAAAAATATGCCCAACTTCACAAGAACATTTACGGAATATTCTGCAACATGAATGGATTAATATTCCACAATCCGTTTTAACAAAACTTATCGAAAGAATACCTAGAATAGTTCGAGCGGTGATTAACAGCAAAGGAGGTTTTTTCGAT
>CACRWH010006660.1:0-12841 GCA_902655005.2 Marronus borbonicus | reverse complement strand
ATCGAAAAAACCTCCTTTGCTGTTAATCACCGCTCGAACTATTCTAGGTATTCTTTCGATAAGTTTTGTTAAAACGGATTGTGGAATATTAATCCATTCATGTTGCAGAATATTCCGTAAATGTTCTTGTGAAGTTGGGCATATTTTTCGGATCCTTCTGTCCAGTTCATCCCACAACAACTCTATCGGGTTCAAATCTGGGCTTTGTGGGGGTCATATCATAACTTTCAGGGTGTGCTGTTCTTCTTGCTCCTTTAGATAGTTCTTACACACTAACGCAGCGTGTTTTGGGTCGTTGTCATGCCTGGATGTAAAGTTACGGCCTATTATACGCAATCCTGATGGCACTGCATGATTCTGGAGTATTGCAAAATAATTTTCCTTCCTCATTACACCCTGCACTCTGCATAAATCTCCCGTCCCAGCAAAGGAGAAACATCTCCACACTAACACAGAACTACGCCATTGCTTCATTGTAGGCACAATGCAGTTCGGGATTACTTTTCGGTTTTAGATCTTCGGACATAAACTCGTCGATTTTGCCCAAAAACCTCAAACTTTGACTCGTCACTCCAAAGCACGTGTTTTCAATCATCTAACGACCGATGTAGATGAGAACGGACCCACTGTAGCCGTTTTGCTCTGTTGCCCCGACGTAATAAGAGTCTTCGAATGGCAATGCGTCCATGAAAATCCGCTTGTTGAAGTCCACGTTTTACCGTACTCGCCGAAACTTGTTCTTCACGGTCGCGATTGACTTCGGCTGCTATTTGTGGCGCTGTTAATTTTCTATTGCGTTTGCTTAATAATACAATTCTCAAATCTTCAGCTTTTGTTGTTTTCCTATATGCTCCGGGACGAACACGATTTTCTATAGTTCCAGTTGTCCGAAATCGCTTATGATGTCATTTACTGTTGAACTTCTCATATTTATTTTTTCAGCAATTTGTCTCCCCGAATATCCTTCTTCAAACAGCGTAATAATGCGTGAACGTTTTTCAACACTGGTAGGCTTGTCACGTGCCATTTTGAAGTAAATTTTCTTAAAACTTTCGCGCAAAAACAAGAGATGCACACCAACACACGTTTAACAGTAAAATGAAGCAAATTTATATCTTTACGCCTGTGATAAATAAACAAGAGTGATACTGCGGTATATTTCCTAAATGTATTGTTCGTTAATTACTTCCGAGAAATTCTTGGAATGCTAATAAAAGAGACTTTATTGTGGTTGTCGCAATATTTCTACTTTACATAATAATTTATAGCTTTAACCACTTAGAAAATAGTGTATGCTGAATATTTTTCTAATTTTATGTATTAATAATTGTATACAGTGTGATATAATAGATTTTTATTGTATGACCGAACTTCACTGAACGGCAGTGTATATGTATTTTTTGTATACTGTATTTAATTTCGTTTGTTTTTATATTTTGTCCTGTCATTGGATTTATACAAGGATACAAGGCACAGCGATAATTACGACAACAATAGAATGATCGTGGAAAATTTCACAATAAACGTTTGCATGGATCAACAATTAGAATTTATTATATCTACCCATACTTCTGAATCGCATAATTTTTTTAGAGCTTTTTTTTTAAATTTTTCTTAAAGTTTGCTTATTAATGTGTATTTGCACCTCAACATTTGAATAATGCTTCCCACAGAGCCGAACTTACTTTCTGTTTGTGCTTTGCCTCCTTCAGTTTGAAACGTGACGCTTTAAAACGGGCTTCAGTAATATTCATGTTGTACTGCAAATTTACTGTTGTAAGTAATCTACTGTCGCATTTATAAAAATAAAAACTCATTCCTTAAAAACGGGGATTTCCGTAATTACCTAACTAGGTACCGTGCACATTTGAGGCTGCTGGAGATTGTCCCTTCGCTTTACAAAATGTCACTTTTGTCGATTATCCTCAAGCAATCAAAAGTGCCTCCACATTAAGGATTTTCAAAGGAAAATTAAAGAATTTGTCTGTTACACAAGTCTTCAGGAGTTTTTATTTTACACGAGAGAGGCTTTTTTTCTTTCTTCTTTTAATTCTTTGATTGACGTAGTGCAGTGTGTGCCAACTACATTTAGATATTCTTTACTCTTTTGTAATTTTATATATATTTATACGTATGTTTGTTTCTTTGTGCTTATACATTGTTTATTTGTACACACATTGACTTATCCTATTCTTCCTGTAAGACAAAAGCGATTAATATACTATTATTCTTATATGTAGTAACAGTAAATGTCTTCAATGCAGTAATTCTATTAAATGCAGGCTTTATTTGCCAATTTTTCCTGTAATTCTCTTTTTTCTTGGTGTGTTTAATAGACTTATTTACCTGGTTACATTTTTTATTAATCAATAACATTTATCGTTTATATCATAGCTCTTGGAAATTATAGAGTTTTAGTTCATACATGCAGTTCTAGCTTTATTTATCTATAAAGTTTTCTTGACAATATATTTGCAAATGAATTTTAAATATAGTTAGTCCAAGATGCCTTTTTCTATTCCACTAGTTACAACACAGTCGCTATATTTGTCGGCAATCGTACATTCGTCATTGTCACCGGGAGCTGCAGAACAAAAAAAAAATAGTATCCCGCCATTATTACGTCCATTAAGAGCTTTTGGTCGTATACTTACCAGTGGGTAGGCAATTTAAAAAGTGCTCCTTTACAAATTGGTAGTTATCAACATCTTCTTGTTTTAGTGTATCGAGAAAATTCAAAACACCTTCCTTCCTTAATTTGCCTTGTTCGTCTTGCTACAATTTAAATGGTGTTTACACAATTGAAGAGTGAAAATACGAGCGGGATTAAGTGCCAAAGCAGTAATTTAATGTGTTTGTTGGGGTAAAACCGATAGCAGTTTCTGATTTTTGGAATAAAGAATTTGTGAGAACCAGAAGTTTTTTCTATCTTTTTGGTTATTAATTTGCTCACATAAAGTCTTTATCGTTTGTGGTCAGATTAGTGGGGCCTGTTGGTGACATAAATAAACCTATATACATTCTATTAATTTATACGGTTGAATTTTTGTTGTAAGTTGGTGAATCTTTGATAAGGAGTTGTCCTATTGAACTGATCGATAAAGTTCATGATATCGTGTTAGCAGAGCGTCGGAGGAGACGAGGGAGACTGCTAGTATATTAAACATCTCAATTGAACGTGTGCCAAACACCCTTCACGAAAAATTGAGCATGACAATGTTATCGGCGGAATGGGTGCCGCGTTCACTTACGATTGACCAAATACGGAATCGCGTGATAATTGCAAAGCTATAACACTTCCCTTATAGCTTGTGTATAGTGTATAGTGATTTTTTGCGGCGTTATGTGACTGTCGATGAGACATGAATATATCGCTACACCCCAGAAACCAATGCGAAAATGGTTTTTTTGCGGCAAACATGCACTAAAGAAGGAGAAGACCATTCCATCGATTGTAGAAGTTATGGCAACGATTTTTTGGAATTTTGCAAGGCACACTTTTAATGGACAGTACCATGCTGATTTATTGGCCCAATTCAATATTGAACTAAAGAGAGAGAGGCTCCACGTAGCGAAGACAAAATTCTCTACCATCATAGTAGCAGCAAAACTAGTCCAGTTACGGTACGAATTAGAGCTATACGGAGATTATGCCGAGAAATAAAAAAGAAGTGCAAAGCAATTGCGTGGTCTTCCTTAACATAGACCATCCTCGTATAAATGTACGCACAAAAGAAATAACAACTGACAAATATTTTGCATGTATTAGTTATTAATAAGTTACTACTATTGTTCGGCTTTTTTTAGCTACAACGTAACTAAGTTATACTTACCATTCCAATTTTTTTATGAATACATGCTAACAAACACATTGTCGGACGTGAACTTGGTTTCATACGATCCACTAACTCTTCTAGGTCCGCTAAAATTTATTTTAATATTTTTTTGGTATATTCATTATTATTTTGCCCTTGCTATTTTTATGAATCAAGAACTAAAATATATATAAGATAATTTAATGTACGTATTGTGTAACATACCCGTGGTAACATCTGCATATTCCGGAAGACATTCAGGTCCTAATGAAGCAAGACCAGCTTTCATAATTTTCTGAATCTATAACACAAAATACGAAAATAGTTTCAATGCTTCGAAAATTTCGATAGATCAAAAATAATAAGACGACCATCTTTGAGCAGTTTTGGTCTAAATCTTTATTTAGTTCAGCTAAAGATTGGCCGTTTTATTATGTTTGAACAAAATAAAAAGTTAATTCAAGTCAATCTCACTTACTTTGGTATCAGAAGATACAGCCATTAAGCAAAAAACAAGTATTATTATCTGGCGGAACATTTTCTTGTCCAACTTGATTTCGCTTTGAATGGCAAAATAATGTGTCTTTATATATTGCGATGCGGTCCATGTATTTGAAAAAATTTACAATACCATAGATTAATATGTCATCGAATTGAAATTTGGGTTTTTACAGAAAGATAATACATTAGAATTAACGCAATGCATTGTTATATTGTTGTGTGTTGGTTCTAAGTAGTATGATTAGTAGGAAATGCGTGAGCTTGCACGTAAATCTTTCATTGTTTAATTGTATCATAAAATTGTTACGTTGCTGACACTATTGCGATGGCTCTTTTTAAAGCTAACAGCGTGTAAATTCTGAAGAATCGTTCAAAAATAGTTCATCGTGTAATTTTTTTAATGCGTGTCTCTAAAGTTTCTAAATTTTTTTAATAAAAGATAAAAATGTTAAGATTAGATTAATTAGAAAATTATAACAACAAACAGTTTTTCTATTCCTCAAGTAACTTTCCAAAATCGTATTTTTTAACACGGTGGTTGTGTCATCCGCGAACATGTTCACAAAATCGTGTCACAAGAACAGCAGTGGGCCAAGTATAGAACCTTGAGTCAATTATTACCTCTATCGGCATGCAGCAGAGTAGCAGAATTCCAAATCCCATTATCTCCAGCTTTTCTAGCAAGATCTAATGGTTATAACCTCCTCTAGCAAGTAGACCAGTGGTCGAGTTGCGGACGTCGCTTTGACGTAACCACTTTATTTTTTAATTTAATTTAATTTAAAGTGTAATGTTTTTGAATATGTGTTGTATTCTAGCGTAAATATATTTGTTTTAATATTTCGAAGTTCAGGAATATTGGTCTATAATTCTGAAATTTTGTTGTGTTTAAATTACACCAAAGTACATTTCTTGCTACGAAAGCAACAAAAAAAATTGCCCATTTTTTTTGTTGCAGTCACCCTATCCATAAAACATAAAGAGGAGGGACTCAAAGTGTCACTTCTTGTTATTCTCTATTCTCTGCCTAATTATAAAAAAAAATAATTGGAATATTTCTATTTCCTGGATTTTTTGTAATGAAGCTTTTGCGTGATCGTCATATCATCCTTCAATTTGCATAACAGAAGATGAAAGATAATTATACTAGTTGTCACTATTAGATGTAATTAAGGAGGTATTTTCGCACACGCTAATGATTACAGTAAACAAACACTAACTGACTTTTCTATTAATAGCCGTTAGGTATTCATCGAAGTAGATGTCATTGTGTTACTTCGTCAATGGAAAAACCGACTAGCTATATAATAATCTTGTTCGAATGTTGAATATGGTCAGTATTTTGTTTTTCAACCATCTTTCTTCCATTTCTTTTCCTTCTTTTTCTAGTTGACCTTCTTAAATATGTGTGTATATGAAGTTACCCTTCCCAGTTCATATTGTTGAGAGGAATCTGCTCCTGAAGATAGTACACCAAAACCGAAAATTGGTCATAACAACGCGCAGCCAGCTGATTACGCGTGTGCTAAATGCGTTCGAGCCAAGAAATGATTACTTCTCGCTCTTTTAAATCAATTAAATCATTTGGCCTATTTGAATAGAGTTTAGATTTTAAATAACCCCACAAGAAAAAGTCTAGCGGAGTTATATTAGGTGAATTAGATGGCCACTCGAAGTTTCCCTCCTTCTCGCCATTTCGTCATCCAAAAACTGTTGAACTATTGATTGCATAGTGTGATGGTGCATCATCTTACAGAAACCAAATTAGGTAATTTGGTGGGTCAGCATTCTCTTGATTAGGAAAGATCACTAACACGGGAGGCAATTCGAACTGAAGAATCTCTAAGCTGTGTTCCTCGGTGAACAACTCCTACATCAAATATATTTTGTAAAGCTTGTTACTCGGAACGTATTTGAAACTGTTCCTGATCCAACAAGATAGCCCCTTGGTATTTGTAATAGGATTGTCTCCAGCTGCATAAACGAACGTATTTTCAAGTACCTTGGGTGGTCAATTTTTAGGCAGAATCTTAACGTGACAAAGCGCTTTCAAAATCTTGTTTATAGTAAATTGGTTAATTAGCGGAAGTTCAAGATAAGCTTCGTTAAATGAATTAAAAATTTCTGCTTGAGTACCTACGTGATTGATTTTCTAAGCGAATCGTTATAAGAAGAGTCAATTCTTTCCTTTTAAGTTAAACGCATTTTGAATTAAATTACATGTGCAAACTAATTAATACAGTCTTATAAACACTTAAAATAGTTTTAACGTAATGCTTACTATGATTTTTTGAAAAACCTGAAAAGTTACTTAATCGCCTATCCAATTCTGTTAAAATATACGGGATGTGTTATTTTAAATTACCGAGTCGTTATTAGTTCCCACTCTCTCTACTTTAGCAAATAACTCTACAGTATCGGCACACTTCGCACCATACGAGTTAAATTAATTGGTTTGGAGCAGCTGTTTCGAGGATGTGTCGATCCCCATTATCAACCGTATGACCGAAGTGTGAGAAAAAAAATTCTAATTCCAACATGCCGGTTCTGTCCTTATTCTCCAGAAAAAATATTTATTTACAAGTAGGTAACTACTTTTGCCGCCTGTACACCCAAAAACTAAAATGTACGAAAAGTACGCAAAAATGAACGAGAGGGTCTCTTGTCGTTGTAGTACGAAACGTAAAACATGTGTCCGCTTCATCCAAATCAAAAAGACAACTTTTTATGTAAATAGTTTTATAGGCCTCTAATTTTCGCGGTTTTTAATGAATTTTGGGTTTTTTAATTTAATATTATGCCCAGTTTTGCTTACATGTTGTGCTATACTTGCCACTCTATCATTCCCTATCTATAGTACCTAATGTGCTCATCTAGTTTGGTGCCTATCGCTCTTTCCGTTTGCCCAATCTAGGCTTTCTCACAGGCACTACATGCAATTTCATAAATTCCCGATTGCCAAGAAGATTTTTGAGTGAAACACACGTTCATATTTTGACCAATATCTTTCGATATGCTGTGAAAGGGAATTTCATTTCTATCGGGATTAAAGTCGTAAAATTCCCTACATAATGTCTACGTTGGATTTTTTTAAGAATGAGAAGAAATTGATTAAACTCTACTTTATTTGTTGGTCAACATAGTATTCTATAAAAAATAATTAATACGGTGAATCTTAAGTATTATTTTGTCAAAAAGGTTACTATTACTTATGCAACAATATATTTAACATTTTACATACTCTATATAACGTATTTATTTGAAAATGTAACAAAATAAGTAAGCGACCAATTAAAAGCCCATAACTTCCTTGGTTAAGCCAATTTTTTCACCAGATTCCCTCATGCATTTGACTAAGTTTAAGCCAGTATCACATTCGTTGCTTGCTTCAGCAACTGAAAATTGTATTTATAATAAAATGTACAAAATTGCATGTTATAATTTTACCGCTTTCACCGCAATCCTTCCAAACCGATGCCACTTTATTGTAAATATCTTCGTCAATGGCTTTGACGGCTTCCATATTGGCTATTTTGTAGCCTTTATTAATTGTACCATCATCTTTTTGCTGAAATTAAGATTCGCATTATGGTGTACAGTTGCATACTTGTGACTATAAACTTACAAGTCCAAACTTCTTATTGACACAAGCTACAACACACTGACCGGCTTTGTTGGCTGGCACTTGCTTTTTCATCAGTAACTCCATGTCCTCTGAAAAATAAACAATGATAATTATAGAATAAAAACTTTAAATTAAAATACACCAATGGAGAAAATATTTTCAAAAAATAGGAAGACGCTTGTCAGCATTATTGTTGTAGATTCTAAAAATAACAATCGCTTCCGTGAATCTTTATAGTTAATGTATGTCTAAAATTATAGAAAATATATTTGAGAAAATCAGGAATTGCTGACAGATTATTAAAAATACGCGCACTGCACTACTGACTTGAAATTTCTATTCTGCAAACAGTGAACATAGTTTGGCTTTCAGTAGCACATGTCGGCTTTAGTGTAATGGCATCCTTTCAGAATTTTCCAATATATACACTACGCGACAAAAACATAGACGCGGTATCGTTTTTATTTACGAAACAAAGTTTATAGACTTTATATAAAGTGTAAATGAGGGTTATTAATACTTGTTACGTAAATAGTCCATTTATAGATATTTCTGGGTATTTATTGCTTTATGAGGAGTAATTGAGATTTTCCTAGATCAAAATAGGGATTTTAAATGCGACAAAAATTCAGACCCTATGCATTTATTGCATTAATATAAGCAAAAATTTTTTAATTTGATACTTCTCTTTATATGCAGTGGTTGTGCTGGTAAAGTGTACACATTTCACCACGAGAAATTATATTTTATAAAGTGTTTGCAATATGGGTAGAAAAAAACAATTATCTTTAATAGAAAGGGGTTCTAGCCTGGCACCAGGATGGTGTTAGTAGGACGGAAATTGCTCGTCGGTTACGAAGAAGCGATCATTCCGTTAGAAATTTCCTAAAAGATCCGGAAAATTACGGCAAACCAAAAGGCCAGGGGCGACCGAAAGCTGTAAGTGAGCAGGATTCAAAGGCATCACCGGTAATATCACGGAAAAAATGTTGAGAAAACCGTCATTTTCGGCGAAACACAAAGAAGCGAGGTTGAGATTTGCTGAAGAACACGTATCCTGGAAGAAACAATGGGAAAAAGTTATATTTTCCTATGAAAAACGTTTTAATTTGGACGGACCGGATGGGTACTCATCATTATCATGATCTGAGAAAGGAACCAAAAGTGAAAATGACCAGACAATTAGAGGGTGGATCTGTGATGATATGGGCAGCGATTGGATTCCGCGATAAAAGTGAGATTGTGTTTTGCACAAACAAAATGAGATCTGTGACGTATAAAGACTTATTGCGTGACAATCTTCTACGTTTTGGAAACCAATGGGCCGGGCGCAATTTTGTTTTTCAGCAAGATAACGCGCCAATTCATAAAACAAAAACCATTACTGAATGGTTTAAAGAGAAAAAAATTAATATTTAGCAATGGCCGGCACGGTCACCAGACTTAAACATTATAGAAAACATGCGGGGTGAATTGGCACGTCGCGTTTATGGCGGAGGCCGTGAATATTTCACGGTACAGGAACTGAAAACTTCAATAGTGACTGAATGGCAGAATATCCCCCAAAATTATGTGTTAAATTTATATAAATCTATTAAGAACAGACTATTGGAAGTGATTAAGAACAATGGAGGATCTACGCATTACTGATCACTCATTTGTTTATTTTTGTTTCACATTTGCAACAGAGCGTCTAAATTTTTGTCGCAAAAATTGTTTAAACATTGGAGTAATAATTTATTATTTAGTTCATATATTACCGGAGGAGATATTTTAAAGTTTATTTTACTTTTATGAATAAAAACTTAATTAGATATATTGCTAGTTTCACAAAGAAATATTGTAACCCTTAAAACATCTTACCACGTCTAAGTTTTTGTCGGAGAGTGTATCTTTCCATTTATCGATGGATGCAGTTCTCAGTGAAACAGCCTGTAGATTGAGATTGTATAGCCCGAGAAAAAAGTGGGAATAATAGTAATAAATGTCTCAGCATAAGCAGAAATAAACAAAAAATTTACTGTTTTTTAACATAATTCTGAATATCGTCAAAAAGTATATCTTTGATATCTTGTGGTAAGGATATGCTAGAATAATACTATGGCCGAATTTGGAATCACTGAATTGTAGTCGGCGAATTTTCCAAGAGGTGAATTATTTGCAGTGCAGTAGGTAGCAGATTTCAAATAAACACATAACCGAACTTCACCTTATTGGAAACAGAAAAACTGTTAATAAACTAAGGAAAACCACATCGTGAGAACGTTGTGAATCAACTTTCTTATAAGTAATACAAACATAGACATCTACCAAATTAAAATGAATACTTAAGTATATTATATTACCTGGTGTTGCGCCAAGTTTTTCGGCACAATCAGCTCCAGCATCCATGATCTCTTCCAAAACCTTTTTTCCATGTTCTTGTACAGTATCCTACAAATGGTAATATCGCACAAATATAATTATCGAAAGATATTCTTGCAATTCATGTAGCCGTTAGTACTTACACCCAAAATCATTGTTGAGTACAATCCAACGAATGCAAGGATAACTATCGTTTTCATTTTGACGTTCTTGGAATATTTCTTCTGGTTCGTTGAAGATTGTAACTGCAACTGTCATGTTATTTCCTTGGCTACTATTTATATAGATTTCCGCGAACAAAGGCGAAGATTTAAAAATCCATATGCATAATCCCACTTGCGGCTTCGTTAAAATTTTTTGAAAATCATCCGTTGCAATTGCGTAAGAGATACATCAAAAGGTTACTCGATTTACGGAATTTATTATTTGTGCGCTTACGCTAATCTACCTTTGGTACATTGGACGTATTCGGTTGCCATTAATTAAATTGTAATTAACCGTCAATTATGATCTCGTTTTGTATCACTGTGACCGTGAATTTTACATTGGAACCGATGCTTCGTCAGGAAAACAATCGGACGAAGTGGTGGGATTAGCTTTTTTCGTACCGCGAATATTGTGATTTTACACCGATATGCACTCGCGCAGTATTATTATGCGAGAACATCAATTATTACTGAATTTACGGGAAATTGAATTTTTTTTTGCTCGTTCTGTTAATACTGTTGAATATATCTACATCTTCAAAAATTAGTTTTATGAAGAAAACGGTCGATAATTCAGAATAATAAATTAAAATATTAATTAATTATATTCCACTAAAACTTTAAAATTATATAATTGAATTTTGTGTTTACAGCTGTGCAATTTATACAAATACAGCGTGTTTACAGAATTATTACACATAAAGAAATAATTTAGAACGGTTTAACCAGAAGTACTCTCACCTTTTTTATTTAAATGAGACATCCTGTATATTTTTACAGCTTATAATACACCTTGTTCTTCCGGATTCGTCCATACTGGTTTTAGTGACTTTTCTATGAATTAATTCACATTCAGCGACTATTTTTTGTCTCAGCTTCCGCAAAGTAGTTAGTCATCTAACATAAAGACATGGTTTGAGATTATCTCAAAGAAAAATATCTAATGGACTGAAGTTTGGAGAACGTGCAGGCCACTTAATGAATCTTTTAGATCCGATCCATTGTTTTGGATGCGTAGCCTAACTAACGTCTATTATTGAGGGGAGATACTCCATCTCCTTGAAAGCAACAATTTTGATAACACATCTGCTTATTGTGTCGACGTGCAGGAATAATTTGGTTATTCAATAGATACAGTAACCATTTAGGTTTGAATTTAAGAAAATGAGCCTATAAGCCTGCTTCCTGCAATTCCCATCGAAATTTTTGTGGATATTGAGTACGGATTTCAAGAATTCAGTGAAGATTCTTATTTGACCAATACTTTGAATTGCAGCGATTAATTTTTCCTGTTAAACAAAAAGTTTCCCCGCCAAGTATCACATTACTTGCAAAATATATAGATTAGGACTTCCCTATTTATAAGGTCTGACTCGTATTATGGTATTCACATTAGATTTATTCTTTTAATATGTGTTAATATGTGCATATATCAGTTTTGTAAGGGTTTATACAGTATTTTTTGTAAAAAAACCCGCACGGTTTGTTATACTTTTCAACGACGCTGCACTCGTTCGCGTCTATTTTTATCATTAACAGCACCATACAGCTCTCGAAACCGATGTGTGCATATTGAGAAGAATTAGAAGCAGTCTAGTGGTTGTCCGCTCAGTTTAGTTTAGTATCAATGAATTGTAGCAGCTGGCGGCTCTCGTGCCCGTAAATCCTGCTTACTATTAACTATGCTTGACTTTCTGGGAGGGTGAACGACTGATAAGTTAGCGCATTGCTGGATACAAATTTCGCCTGCGGCGGAGCTCAAAATAAACGAGAAACTTTAGAACTACATTGCTGCTTTGGAATTTTCTAATACAAACAGTTTTGGAAATAAAATAGTAGCCTATAGTTTTTATAGTTGTATTTGTAAATGTATCCCGTAAATATACATCGGGTATCTCACCGGAAACTGTAACTTTCGATGTCTGGGGAAATGAAATCTGGTGGCATGCTAATGTCCCTGGCGCCAATAGTGATGGGCGAACCCGATTGGCCTTAATAATTGAATGGATTTTATAATCAAATGATTCATTCGGTTGATTATATTCAGACATTTTCAAAAATAGCAGTGAATGGAAACTAGAGATACGTTAAACGATGATTTCAATGCATTGCATTAGAACAATAATTTACCATGTACACTGCCGTTCATAGAAGTTCGGTCGGTTGGTAAAAAACACGAAAAGGTAACAGAAACAAACGAAATTAAAAACAAAATGCAATTTTATTGTATGTACAATTAAAAAATACAAAAATAAATAAATAAAAAGTTATTCTGGCCTAATCTAACATACTGAACATTATATTTTTTTTTCATCGAAAAAACCTCCTTT
>CACRWH010006659.1:0-12880 GCA_902655005.2 Marronus borbonicus | reverse complement strand
ATAAATTGCTAGTTATTAGTTGTAACCGTGATTAAGTTTGATAAAAGGCGTTAATAATGAGGAAATTATCCACGATAGAATCCGTTAATACAAGCTGTTGGATAATCCAATGTTGCATCCATCAGCAGGACAATATACAGGTAACCATAACCATCCCTAAAATTAAAGAATCAAATGATCGTAAACAGGCCACAATTTCTGTGGGACATGATTAGAGGATATTGTGGGGGATGAGTGCCGGCACCATTACCAAAGTATTATGCGTATGACGGCTCTAAAGTTGTTTTATCTAGTGAACCGATTAAAATACATAGGGAGTAATTACGGTAACGACACACACTTAAATATTTTGTAAATTTCCTGAGATTTGGTCCGTTCTTACTAACTCGCCCTGTATAATTAATTATTTTATCTCGATGTAGTACTGTTGAGTGATTGTGGTTAAGCGTAAATAATCGAATTTTGCTATCTTTTGCTTTTTTTTTTTCTTAATTTGTGAGTCCTTGCAATGGGTTGGAGTTTGTTTTGTTAGATTTTTTTTATTCAAAGACTTAAGTTGAATATGTTCTCCCCTTCTTGAATTTTGTAAATTGTTAACTCCACGGATCTTTTCCTCTTCGGGATCTGTACTTAACTTTCAGTTACACCTGCTGATCTTGTCCTTCTCATAAATGTAAAACCCTGCGTCTACTGAATTAGTTTAAATAAAATACGTTGTAGCCATTTAAAAGCGATTCAACGTTACGCCTGATACTGAAATATAATTGGAGAAATAAATGTTGGATCATAATCTTCCCATAAACACATTTCAAATGAATGCTGTACACCCAGAAAAATATACAATCCGAAAAAAAAGAAAACGGCAACACTATGTTAAAACCAAAATAAATATTTTATTTTGTTGTAACAACTATAATAAAAGGCTTTTCTTAGAAAGTCTAGCCATTTGTAAAATTAACGATTACATAAATACAGAAGAGCGGACACAATGCTACTTAAATCTATTACAAAACTACAAAACCAATAGTTAATAATTAAAAAAAAATTGTTCCAATTTCAATCGGCGTTGGTGTAGATTCCTTGATAATCGTCATGTGGCCCCGTTTTTGTATTACGATTGTCCATAAAATGTTTATTTTTAGCTTTCCACGGATTTATACACTTTACCAAAAGATAAACTAAAAGTGTACATGACCGCACTGCATTTACCAACAAATATTTCAGTAATCGGTATTTTGAAAGTTTTTGAAATGTACGTCTCTGTTTTATATACAATTAAACTTTTACGATCTTTGCACAATTAAATTTTACACGTCCTTAGTATGTGCCAGTCACTATGTAAGCTTAATTAGACAAATTTATATTCTGGTAATCATCCCAAGTATATATATATTTGTTTGTATTTCTTTGGTCATTTGTAACGTATTTGTAACTGAGGTAGGGGCAAGGACTTCAAAAGAAAATCTTCTCGGGCCATGGTCCTCCTGGGTGTGTCTGAACTTGCTCTACATACTCTACCTTGATTTGCAATTCATAGGTTCCAACACCATAATACAGTCGCATGATTACGATTAAGTAAGAAATCAGCACCGCCTTCATGTAGCCCAATAATCCGCTCACGTTCGAAGGGGTAAGCTGCACGATTGCTCGAAACATACTGTACGCATTTTACTCAGTTTTGTACAACTATCAGATTGTAACTGGTGTTCCTGTAGAAACATGTATGGAAAATACTGGAAAACAAGAAAAATGCAATATGATAAGCCATTGTTTAACTTAAGCTTCAGAGGTACATTTATAAAATTTTAACGAAGCACTGCAACAACTTAGGGGTGGTGCATTTTTAATTGCAGCCAGTGTAAATATTTTATTTAAAAATTATAGTAATGTATATGTAATGGTACTTCCCAGTATTTTTCGTATAATTCAATTTTCTCATCGGATCGCAAACGAAGTATTCTATTCAACTTCAAGGAAAAGGGTCACGAAACAGTTTGAGTTATTAAAAACGTTGCATATAGCACAGCTTTGCAGGCATAACAATGTATTTTAAAATGTCTTGTCGGAGCGGAACTTCAGTAATAAATATTAATTTAGGTACATAACGCGACTACACAATTTCGCACATCTAGAAATTACGTTTTCGTTGCTACACATTGCTACACAAACTAAGCTATAAAACTGATGTACAGATGAAACTGACAGCACAATTAATAGATAGAGGCATCTACTGTAGATGTAATTGAGTTATAACAGATTTCACCAAAATACATTGATTTGATTCTGCTTGCTAGGTACCGACGCTGGATCCATTGGCTATAATTATGCAGTGCTATGCATATGCGTGAGTTCAAAATTTAAATTATGTATGCAGCAAACCCGTAATATGGCCATAAACTAACATTTTATTTTCTACGCCGTAATTATTGATTATAGCTTGTAATAGTTATTAAAGTAGCAATGGTAGGTAAAAGGAGTTTTCTGTGTAGAACTATTTTCTATCTAATACCAATTGCGTCTATAGCTGCATTGGTCACAAGGGTATTACACAATTTTAGAAACAGTAGAAAAATTTTTACTACATTTTTAGCAAAACATCTTTATTTAGGATGTACAGAAAGTGGCGAAAGAGGTAGCTTCTTTGTACAACGTTCAACGAAATACTTGAATATGTAAACATTGTATAATGCAATATTTCTTTCGAAGAGCAATTTTAAAAAACATATATAAGATAGGAATAAACATTTTATGTTATTATGAAAGTAATAGTTTTATATCTATTTTCTACTACTCTCTTAATTGCTCGAATTAAAATTCATCTGTTTTTACGGCACATTTACAATCTTTGTTGAATTCGTGTAACATACACTGGTTGCAATTAAAAATGCACCGCCCCTAAATTGTGGTATTTCGTTAAAATTTTATAAATGTATTTCTGAAGATCATCTTCAACGATTGTTTATTTGTTTTCCATTTACAAAAGACAGATGTTCCGCGCATGTTCTTACAAGAACACAATTCAATAGTTGCAATCCAAATGTACAAAAATGAGTAAAATGCGTGCAGTAAGTTCCAAGCAATCGTGAATGATGCCTTGAAGACGAGAACGTGCACCTCATATGCAGGAACTTGTGGATTGCAAATCAAAGTAAAGCACGTAAAACCGGTTCAGGCGCGCCTAGAAGGACTACAAGCCCCTACTACTACCCCCCAAGAATGCTCTTCTATTTCTATCTTTTATCTTTCTAGAATGCTCTTCTAAAGCGCTTGGTTGTGAAACACCGGATTTAGTCGGTAACATTTTTAACGCAGCAGTTGTGGAACGCTGTCGGTCGTAGAGAATTTAATGCGATTATCTTTAACACTTGAGTATAAATGCTCTACACTTTCATTTGGATGTTTGTAAATAGTAAAGCATTTTCAGATCTAGTAAACAATGGCATGAAATGACGCATTAGCACGCATTTGCGTCAATTCTAACATTAGTTATAATTGAGTTTGAGTCTATCTGTCATTCAGGTAAAGTGCCTGAGTAAATCTCTAATAGAGAGGTGTTAATTTGAAGAACCCAAATTGGGATTCCAGAATGAGTCAAAATAATTATTGAGAAGTCGCTGAGTTTAAAAAAGAAACACATAAATATCGCGTGTGTGAAGTGGAACTTCGATAAATAACGTTAGTTGTCGTTTAAATTTCTATATGTCATTCAAAAATTCATTTATCAATTCAAATGAAAATCTAAATTGTCGAAAGAGGAGGAAGTCAATAGGTTTATTAAATAAGTTAAATAAGTAGACGGTGACGGTAGATAACACTGAATCAATAAACGATATCTCCAGTGGAAAAGCGGCTACGCATATGGTTAATAATAGAGAGTAATTCTTTCTCAATTACGGGAAACATATAAAGAGAATTACCTAGTAATGGGGGCTTAAATATTTCACAATGGAGTTCCACTAAATATCGTGATTTTAAAAGAAGCATCTTCTGTTAATTATTGGTCTGGTAAAGTTAGAAAATGTTTATTGAGTGCATCACAAAGTTCTGGTTTAGATAGCTTGTCACTGCTATAATTACTATTCTTTTAATTATAGACCATGCGACCGTAGATTTGTTTGAAAATGACTTAATCAGGAGCTCATTACTTCTCATTTGACTATTTTGTAGGAAATCTTTAGATATTTTTCCATATTTCTTTAAATTTATACTCCAAGTTTTGGATATTCGAACAAATACATTTTTAAAAAGACAGCGTTTGTTTATGTGCAAGATTTCAGGCGCTAACATTTTATTGTTTTATAGCCCGAAGTTTCCTTGGCCAACAAAGCACTAAATTTATTCAATAAATTTTCACAGAATCTGTAATTAGATACATATTCGTGAGTGTTGAACCTACAAAGTGATTTAGCTGTTGAGTTTTGAAATTTGAGTAGTGGTCAGACAAATTGTTGTTTACATATACTTTGATGCGTAGTTGTCACTAACCAGCTTTATAAAGAAATTATCTAAGCACGATAATTATCAGATCGATCACCAATTCATTGGCGATTGATCATAAAATTTATACTAAAGTCACCACCAAGTAGAACAAAACTCCACATCCAAATATATCCAACAGGCCAGACAGACCATACAGACGCAGGAGGACGATAAAGCCCTGCCATTCGCTGCTTCTAGTTCGGCCGTACGCCTTGTTTCTATTAAACCCTGCTACGGCAAATTAGTTTTTAGCGAACTCTACCATGTTTGCCAGAATTGCGATGAGAAAATGCGGAGAGTTGATAACTTGGTAATTTAATAAATTTAATTTGATCTTCATACTGCCAATGTTCGCTTAAAAGTAAGACATCCACATAATTCTCTTCAAGAGCCATTTCCAGTTCAGACGTTTTATATTGTTGAAATGATGTATATTTTGGTGTGTGACTGCCAAAGTCAATTAAATGTTTGTTTTTTTTTAAATACGGAAGAAGAAACGATTGACGTATGTATTTTCTAGCCAAAATTCCGATTTACTAATTTCGTGAGGATGCTTGAATGAATGTGATACTTTAAAAGAGGAGTGGAGTATTCATCCGGAAATTGACTTTTTAATTGTCGGTATTCATCACTGCATCACTTTTCTTTGATTTCATATAATTTGCCAAATATTCAAAAGTTACTTTCGGTTCTAGATTACAAAGGCATAGATAATCATAACTTACTACACCTTTGGTTTGAGCATTAGTATTTCTTGCTTATCAGATTTTAGTTTAGCTTTATGTGGAGTATCCCACGATTTTATAATTTTAATAATTTTTCAAGCAATTATTTGTATTTGTTACTTTAATGTCTCTCATCTTTCGTATTATGTTCTTGCGGTTCAGAATTTGATCCTAAAAGTTTTTGTGGCAACGATTTAATGACAGTGCAATAGGCAATGAATCCTACCATTCCTTTTAGGTCCTTGATTTATTGATAAATCAGATTCTTATCTTAACATATCGATTAGTTCTATGTTTGTTTCTTTTAGGATTGCTTCATTACGCAGTTGATTTTTTGTTTGTTGTAGAGCTTCAGCTTCAGTTTTGATTATTTTCGTAATAATATCGGAAAATGTAACTCTTAAGAAAATTAATAACCTATTCACTAAATCTTAAACCTGATGGCATTGTTTTACTATTTCGTATTAGTTTTGTGATAGGAACATTAATAAGAGGAATATGAGCCATTTTCGCACGCGTGCGTACCGTCCGAACTGCACTATCTATCTCATACGGTAACACTTAATCAAAGATAACCTTGAAAACCATACGTTGTTATACATTTCAGCTTAAGAAAAAATGCTTGCAAACTTAAACTATCGTGACTTCGTGGATACAGAGGAATCACTGTACATTTTTCTTATTAAGAAATTCGGCTCCGCTTCTCATGAAGAACATGAACAACAACACTACCGCTAGTTCTTTCGCCACTTTATACAAAACTGTGTATGTCCTCTCTAGGTTTATAAGTCCCCTAATTCCATACTTCAAATTTATTTTTCTACAACCAGCAGTTTCAAAATGTTCTCTGCAGAGTCCTTAATGTCCGAATATGTATCAATTCGGTTAGGAATAGATGAAGAGAGGTTGGAATTACACCCAGACAAGAATTTTTTAAGCGTGGGATCTACTGCTGAGCGTAAAACCGGTAGCATTGTTTAGTTGAATAAAATTTTGTGGAAAATTGGACTTTTCAGTTTTTGCCTTTCAGACACTTGCTGTAACATTCTAAACGGAACATCTAGTATATTATTAGATATTTGACTTGTTCGTCTACAAATAAACCAATGTAATATGGACATCATTTGTCCATCTACAGATTTTGGGATATTTATAATTTTGTTCTCAATTAAATTTAGTTACATTTATTTCCTTCAAAATATTTCAATGTTGAAGTGAATTTATGTAATTTTTACCCTAGCGTTCGTTGGCGTCCAAATCTCGGATATTCAGCCTAATCACTAGCACAAGTTCCGTCGAAGTTTTAAATATTTAATTTGATAGAATTAAAAAAAGATAGGTTTTTATTTGTTTATTTATTTATTTTGCTTGCTGATTTTTGACATATATTTGCGTATATTAAATTTATTTAAATAATACTTCTACACATTAATATTAATTTAAATGAACATAAATATTAACATATAAACATATGAATGTTCCAGAAAATAAAACAAATAAAACGATGAATTTACAAAGAAAATAAATAGATGTTAAGTGTCCACACATTAAATGAATTAACCGATATACTTTTTACAATTTTTAATAACTTAATATAATAATAATAGTGCAATCTGTCTTATATTTATGAATAAACTCAGAACTACAACAATCCTCTTGTAAATATTACATATTTTTGACTTTAAAAATACTATAGAAATTTGTAAAATATATATATAAAATTTCTTTTTACAAATCGATGTGTTTCTTTAACTAAATCTGCGAACTGTAGCATAACAACGTTGACTTGGAATTTCTACACATTTTATTGTGCTTGCGAATGATAATTACTGCATGAGAATTAACTGGTACAAAATAAATCATTTTATCATCTGCAGTATAAAATTTTAAATGTGAAATTAAAGGAAACAGTAAAATTCCAGTATCTCATTAAAACAAATGGGTTAGCATAGCAGGTCCTGCATAAAATTTGAATATCCAAGTAACCTTAAATATATAGGTAAGTACAGCTCGTTGCGAGCTGAACTAAACTACCCACAACACATTGTATTACCCGATAAAACTAACTATAATAGTTAAAATGAAGCTCACAATACATTAAAATTAGTTTGTTGTTCATAACAGTTGTTACAAACTACTCAACGTCTTTAAATTTTAAAGTGAAAAAGAGTGGATAACAGTAAAATTTGTATTCCATTCCATTGTTCGCTTTGATTACCATAAGGAAATTATATACCTATTAGGAAAATAGTTTATTATTTCTACTGTTGCAGAAGAGGCAATTTAGGTTAAAAGATGTGAGGAATTTATCGGTTCTAACAATTCTGGGTGGTAACGTTTTAGTAATCTGTTGTTTTCGAATAAAAATACTCAGTCATCGTTGCCATCAATACAGAAGAGTAAATGAATTTTAAAACGGACGTATTGTAGGACTATACGAAGGCAGGTTTTGTAAATTTTACTGTATAAATGATTTCTATCATTATAGAAATTCATGTTATTTTCTTTGTGTTTCAATTTCAGTAAACAGTGATGTGTATCGTTGTATTCTCCAAACACACTTCGCTGTCTTGTCCATTTAAAACCTTCCAGATATACGAGGCTGGATTAGTAATTAGCGAACCTAACAAAAGAAGGCAACATTAATAAAAACTTATTTACCAATGCTTCAAAATATGTCAAAATTTATATCGATTTGGATCGTTGTTATTTGAACAAAAAGTGAACTGTTTTTAATCCATTCTAAAACATGGGAAAAGTGAAACACCGATCAGTGATTAAGTTCTTATTTTTAAAGAACGAAGCAAACGATGAAATCAAAGCAGAATCTGTTTACAGGAGAATGAATGTATGATAATTACGTAACGCCGGACCGTTTTCTTTTTATATTCATATTTAACTTTTTTTGTTTCTTTCTTTGTTTTGTAGAACCGTTTTGAGTTTTACATAAGCACAAACTGTCAGTCAACAACTATATTTAGTAACAACAGAACAAATGACATTCAAGACAATTTCCATTGACTGATTTCAGCAATATGTATTTCTTGATAGGTAACATTAATTTCTTCCATTCAATTTCAATATCATGAATGAATTGTTTTTAATTACAATGTGTTTTGATTTGGAACTTACTATTGGATTAATAACCAAATTTTGTGCAGCTTGTCTATTGTTAAAGATTATCTTGTTACTTGTGATAACCATTTCACTTCGCTAAAAGTTTCAAGTGAATTTGCAGCTTCCGTTAACAAAATATTCCCAGCGGCTGCTGTAAAGCGTTTTGTTTCTTGGATTCCCGGCTTATATTTCCATAAATAAAACAGTCACCACAACATGAGCGCTTATTCTCACCTAATTAGGTTTTAGTACTTTAACAATTTCACTTTTTTCAAGATTTAAACCAGGTTCCATGGGAGCTGTTACGTTTTGTGTTCGGACATGTTCATTCGCTTGAGTAATTCATCAATATATTTACGTCGATTTATGCTTATCATCTGCATACTCAGTACCTTTCAACCCGATGCGTAAGTTCAAACTTCAAGTTCTGCAATGTTTTGTTGTTCTTTAGCGCAATGACGAGTAAAATTTAAAATCCGTCAATTTAATATCGAGTTTCTTAAACCATTGTCATATCTTTTACCACTTTCTGTTTTTTCCATAAAAATTGGTTTTGCAGTTTCCACATTCAAGAGGGTAGTTTTTAACATCCATATGATCTAATTCTAGGTTTTCTTCTGCAGTAGTCGCTAACAACATTTGTATAGAAATTAATTTGGCAACGGGCGATTTTTTTGGAACCAAAATTTATGAAACTCGCCAGGTTTTATTCAATTTTACTGCCAGTACCAGGATAGCAGAAAAGCGAGGAGGTAGCTGCATCAAGAGTAAGCAGCAGCGCCCTCTGGTGGATTTTTTTGGAACCAAAATTTATGAAACTCGCCAGGTTTTATTCAATTTTACTGCCACTACCAGGATAGCAGAAAAGCGAGGAGGTAGCTGCATCAAGAGTAAGCAGCAGCGCCCTCTGGTGGTTTTTTTTTGAACCAAAATTTATGAAACTCGCCGGGTTTTATTCAATTTTACTGCCAGTACCAGGATAGCAGAAAAGCGAGGAGGTAGCTGCATCAAGAGTAAGCAGCAGCGCCCTCTGGTGGATTTTTTTGGAACCAAAATTTATGAAACTCGCCAGGTTTTATTCAATTTTCGCCGGAGTCTTCTGATGTCCTGTAATATAGTGCCTTCTATGTCTTGATGTTGTCTGTCTTATTGAAAAGTTTCTTGCTCACGCAAAACGTCATCCTCTGGGTTATTTCCTTCAAATCTGGTACTTTAGCTGGTTAGCCTGGTCCTGGAAATTTATTTCAATACTCTTTCCTCATTTTCATAATCGAAAGCTGAAAGCTTTGTAATCAGGAGTTTGTCAATAAAACTAAACCTATTTACTACTTTAACGTATCTGCTGGTAATAATTTTACACGGTGAAGACATCCAAATTCTCATGCTTTTGACGTTTCTGGGTATCCCATCAAATTTCCTACAAAGCTCAATTTCGGTCATCTGCCCTCACAATTATGATTTTTAGAACTCATGACTGTTAAAATATTGAGCACACAATTAATTTTATTTTGTATATTTAGTTCAAATGTTATATTTTTTTCGTTCTAGAATCTCCAAATGTTAGAGCACTAATACGTATTTAATATAATTTTCTCGTTTTAAGGAGAAATATAATTATGTTGAAAATTTGATTTTGTAGCATGACAATTATTCATATGGAATTAAATACAATCTCGTGTATAACAAGTTAATAATTTAAAAGAGGATGGATGACAGCCAATTGTAAGTTAAATCGATTTTTAACTAAAAATAATGATTTACTCCAAGGGACATCGGAATTATCCCAACCTTCTGTTCGATCACGTCCGATTGTATCCACGGTGTCCAATGACACCAACCGTGTATAGTCTGTTGACACATATAATGATTTGACTTGTTAACTAGCATTCGATTTTCAGAAAAGGAATGCAATCCAATCCTTATAATCCCTTTCGAGGACGGGCGGTAATTTAGATGCTCTAGCAATTGCCTGTGCTTTAGTACCACAATTCTTACTCTTAAAATTATTGTATTATCTGCTGTGTTTCAATATTCCAATGATTTCTCGCATTATCAATATTCTTCTATCGCATCACTGCTTTCATCAATGAATACATGGTTTCCTAGATCTTCATTGGTACTCTGCGGTCTCAATATGTTTTTGTTTCACAAATTTAAACGCCTGCACTTTGGGACAACTGTCTTTCATCTACATCTTCTTATTTATTACTTTCTTATATATTACCTTCTTATATATATTGATTTGTACAAATTAGCTGATCAAGGGAAAGGGATGTAAATACTTAAAATACCATTAGAACATTCTCTAATATAGTTACCGGTATATATTATCTGTTAAATTTGAAAATTATTTACTTCATAATAATAAAATTTAAATTTTAAAAGGCGGATAGTATTAATCGAATCATAGTTACTTCTCTACTTAAGGAAATGCATCTTCTCCAGATACGGCCTATTTCCTCATATACATAATTTCTCGGCACGAGGTAGCCGATAATCCTTTAAAATCGTCAAAAATCTAATCATTATATCGATCGACATACTATTCCTGCCTACTTCTATTCGTATTTATTCATCAGGAATAGAATCCTTATTTTATAATCATTACAGTAGATATTTACAAAATATTCCACAAAGATAAAAGACACGTCACTACATTCACGTATCTCTTCCTTTACTTACCTTACAATGTCTGTCTTTCTTTTCTACCACAATTCTCCTTTTTATATCCGTTTACATTATTTATTAATACTCAATTTTGTTTATTTTAATTTATAATTTTTAATTGTAAAGAGTTATTAATCAGGCTGCAGTTCCATAACTGTGGCAGCGAATACACAATGCGGTCTACATTTAGTTTATCAACGAAGTAATTAATTTCGACAGCTAGTCTCGTTTATATTCATTATTAATCGGTTTAATTTAGGTTATTTATGTAAATAATTCCTCAAAAACACGCTTACAATTGTATAAAATTAGTCGCAACGATTACCTGGTACGGGCACAATCTACAATAAGCTTCCCTTCCCGGTAAATTATTCATAAAGATTACAAATAATAAGATCCCTAATATCAACTTCAACAGCAGGCCAACTTATTGCCGACAATATCGGTAAACAGAATTACCAATGCCGTATAAAAATAGAGTTTGGTAGCGTATTTAAGATATCGAATTAGAGGACTCTCCATACATTCAACCGTAAAATTAGATTTGCTCCTTTCACCTTCACCGAGGTATAAAAAATCTTTTATATTCAGTTGTGATTTATAGGTTTCATTTAATAAAATGCCAGAAAAGTATCAACGATACTTGCCCCATAAATAAATGAAGTCATAGATAGCTGTGAATCGTACGTTGAAGCCGAAAAGGTTTCTATGCGGGATAGTTTCTTATTCACAGATTCTCTCGTTTTGGAAGAGAGGATCAAAATGTCCTATAGCTTTTTTATTAGATTGAATTTCAAAAAACGCACGCGAGTATATACTGCAGGAACTAAGAATATATGAAATGGGATTTAAGCATTAGTTTCAAAAGCAGCAAGAGAACGGTTCAGTATTGTCCAGAAAATACATTAAATTAGGTACCCGAAAACTGTGTCGTTGGAGGACTGAATACTTCACTAATATTTTTACTACAATACATCAGTAGTATTTGACATATGTTTCGACAGCGAAGCTATCATCAATAGTTAAACTGAATTAATAATCTAAGTTAAAACTAATCTATTTATATACTTTTAACGTGACGGTGGACTGACGGCGAGAATGCAACAAAGAGTAAAGGTTGGAAATTAGAGGTCCTATGTCTGAATTCATTAAATATTTCAGCTTTTATTAATTTCCATGGCTTCGTGGCAAATGAATTGTACATTGCTGTTTTAACTTTATATTATTAACACTATTCTTTTCAGGTGTATGTAGGACAGTAACACCTGAATTCAAGATAAGCTATATGCTCGCTTCTTGTACTTAACTCTGATTGATCCTTTTGTCTATAGTATGTCCGTAGATATAACGATAGGATTTTTGATGATTTAAAAGGATTATCGGGGACTATTCACTATCTGGAGCTGCAGACATACTGGGAAATTATGTAAATAGGGTAATGGGCCGTATTTGGAGAAATTGGATTTTCGCAAGTAAAGTAGTAATTACGTTTTGTTTAATATAAGCCATAGGTTACTAATAATAGTATTTAAGTTCATTTTAGCGTTAAACATATACTCACCCTAAAAATGTAAGTACATACATTTTACAACATCAATGCTGACTTTAAGTCAAATCGTTATATCTGCGGACAGATCCATATTTCGGTAAGTGAAAGTAGTGATGCGGTAGAAGTCGATGCTGATACAGTAAGAAATCATTGGAGCGCTGAAATACTGCAGACAACCCGGAATGTATACAATAATTTGAAGAGTGAAAGTTATGGTACTAAAACAGAGACAATTGTTAGAATATCGAAATTAAGGGAAGTGTCTTACGGGACAGTCCAAAACATCGTTTAGAATGTAAATGAATATATTTAATGAACCAGCTACCACCGACCACTATGTGTA
>CACRWH010006658.1:0-12931 GCA_902655005.2 Marronus borbonicus | reverse complement strand
GCACGCCTTAGGCATATTGAAAAATCTGCAGTAGCAGAACACCTGCATCAACAAGGAGACCACCGCATAAGCTATAGCGACGTTAAAGTATTAGCCAGGACCAGCCACTACTACCCGAGGATAATACGCGAATCCATAGAAATAATGAAGAACACCAACAACTTCAATCGCGAAGATGGATACGAGATCAGCAACACGTGGAAGTTAGCACTACGGAGCCTTCATACAACGAACGACGCGATTCGGCGGAACGGAACGGTTATGGATCAGCAAAGCGGAACAGAAATAGCATATATAACGAGGAGCAAAAGACAACAGCAGTCTTTAGAAATCTTCTAAAGAAGCTGACAGGATGGTCAGCGAAACGTCTAGTAAAATATTAACTACACGACATCACCCGAAAGACATTTCTACTAAGTGACGTTCTATTACGTTTGAACCAGCAAAACCATTCATAAATTCTCCCTGACTGACAACTTCCTCCCATAAGCTTCTCTAAGCATTTATGCTGTTTCTGTCGCTATTTTCTTTAACAGCACAAGGAATTTGATGTTGGCGGATCGCTCCATAAAGTATTACATTGTAAAATCGCTGAGAACGTTGGGATTGATTTCTAAAGAAAAAACAATCACTCTGTCCGTTGTGATGGCTTCTTATCGGTCAATTAACAACTGAGAGAGTCTAGTAAACGTACCTAGCTATGGATAGCAGCACTGCCCTCGCACTGGACTATAAAATATAATTAGGAATATATTTCCTTTAGTAATACAACCGAGTTAAATATTATTTGCAAAAAACATTTCAATGGTTGTGCTTAGGTCTTAGGATTATGCAAACTTTTGCGAAATAACAATCTGCGATTTTCTTCATGAAAAGTTGTTGATATTTATTAAATTGAAAATAATAGTACAAAAAATAATTAAACATAAATTTAATGCCATCTTTTTATAAATTTTGGGCAAACTCCTAGTGTAATTTTATTGTTATCTTGCTTATCTTAAAGTTATTTGTGTGCAATTATTTGCATTACGATTATTTTATATGCTAAATATTTATATTATAGGGAAAAAAATATAACATGATGAACAATGGTTTTCGGCGGTCGATGTAAAAAGAAAGGTTAAGAATAGTAGGTGTAATGGTGGTTAATGATGCTGCGAATTGATCAGATTTCTTCCAGCACCACCATTGATGTGGATTGGATTAGTTGGAGGTCTACGATAAACCTTAGTACTAGTGTTCTTACTGCTTACTTCACGACCACTACTAGTTTATGTTCGATTTCACCTGACATTGTCCTGGTATGTTTTGTTATGCCGGGGTCCTCTAATTTTTCCACCATATTCTAATTTCCTATTTGAGGTAGATCATAATATGCTGAAAAACACAGTCGATGCTTCTTTAAGCATCTTTTCAGCTTCTTTATTTCTCTCAATCGGTAAGTTGACTAGCATAGAGTAGATTTTACCTGCAGGAGCTTTAGATTCGCACGCATTCGAGTGCTAGCATATCTGTAGACATCTTTGTAGTTGCACCTTGAATCACGTTATCAGAGTTGTTCTTCGCGCGCGGACTGAAAGCGAAGGTACCTGCCTTGATAAATCGGTTTATGATCTCATATGATATCTATACCAGCTTAGAATCCTTCAATACTTGAACCAAGTTTTGCGTGTTTGCGATGCCAAAGTTCCCTTTTTGAGTTGAGGTCAGCGAGCTGCTTACTTAGTACATATGTTAATAACCACCTTATAAAGCTGATGAAAATTATACTGTAATCAGAATTGTGCCTTGTATAATGTTTAGATATTGATCCAACACCTCTAACAAAGAACGATGGAAATGTAGAGCGTCTGCATGCCTTGATTCCCATGTGCGGTCACCTTCTTTTTAATATAAATATCATAATTTTTTACAAGTGACCAGTAGATCTCGTCATTGACATTTGACATTGCTATTTTCGAAAAATTTGACATTTGTTATTGTTGAAACAGTGGCAGCACAGAAATCGGCAGAGTAATTTGTTTACAGCAAATGTTTAAAAAAAATGTGAAAAAAATGGAAATTTCACAGTCAAAGTTCTTATGATTATAGTGAAAACCTACACGACAACAATGCCCATGTGCCTAGAATCGCTTCGTTCAACTTTTGGTAATAAAGCACCACCAGAAAATATAACTGGTTTCTAGAATCCCGTTGCGGTGGTGCTTCCGTCATTGATCATTTTCGTGAAGGTCGACCAAATTTAATTGATTGTTTCAAAAGGTATCAATGATGGGTATAACGCTGCTTACAATGATTTGTAAGATAAAAGCATCCCTGGGGATGCCGAAGACTGCAATACACATGCATGAATAAAAATATTTATTTTCGATGGATTCCGTATAATTTCATCCAAGCGCAAGAAAGAGGCTCGTGTTAATTGCTGGAAGGAAATGCCCGAAAAACTGGATATAGGGTTTTCAAAACCTGTATGTAAGTAACGGCGAAACTTGAATATATTGCCACAAGTTAGAAAGTAACCAACGTTTAATTTTTTACCTGTTCTTGGATGAGCCGAATCCAATCAAAAATTCGTTCACGAAGCACTTCCAAGGGAAGAAAATGACTGCTTGTCTTTTTCGTTGTACTAGACATGTAAGCACTGTTTTGGGGGATCGGAGAACAGATAATGCTGAATGGTATACAACAATAGGAAATAATCGACAACATCAAATCATCCTTCGTCATGACGATTCTAGCTCTTACACAGCACGTCAAACAATTGATTATTTAAAAGAAAAAAATATTGAATTAATGAGGAATGAGAAATAATTTTGCTCGTGTTCACCTGATTTAACGCCTAGCGACCTTCTTTTGTTCTCGAATGCCAAACAAAAAATAGACAGCGATTTCGATCACACCCAAAAAGTCATTGAAGTCTTTAATACTGTTTTGGAGATACCATCTTCAAAGTAGAAAAATTGTTCTGAGAATTGATTCGAATGTATGCAAAGGTATACCTTGGCGTGGCGAATATTTTGAAAAGCAAAAAATGATTTGTACCAGAAACGTAAAAGGTATACCCCGTAGAGGACAAACAGGTGCCAGCACTAAAACACACCTTTAATAAACGTATTTTATATGATAGATGTGATACGTACACTTCGTTATGAATGTCATTTAGCAAAGAACACGTACTGAATAATTTATGGTGTTTTTTTATTGTTGTTGATTTCCTTCATAATTTTTTGAGTGTGTAAGGACTTACCGAGTTAAGGTGTAGGAAACAATTACACTTATTTAAGTATGGGATAAGAATGATTTCTTCATTTGGCAATAAATTTTTTGATGCACTGGCAGTATGGTTTATGACGTTCTTCAAAATAGAGGCGGGTTCTCTTGCTATTTATACTTAAGTTCCACGTCTTCCCCTGGCTTGAACTAGTTACCAATTCAGCGATACCCAGTATCCAGATATTACAATAAACATACATCACATTGAATAAAATATACGTCGTATATGAAAATATACGCTTCGGATTTTATTTTATTGTCAACTAAAGTCGTACCCTGCGCCACTTTCATATTCATACAATGATATTACACAATTATCCACAGTAGAATTTTAGAATCAAAGCACATGGTTAGTTATATCGATCGAATACAGTAGTAGTTTGAAGAACGCAGAACATTCAAGTTTTAGGTAAGGTCTACTTTTGAAAATCATAAAACTAAACAAACGCGCTATCGTATATTTTAAGTGGCGGTTGAAATATATCTGTAGTGGCTATTCAAACTTATACATTTAAAGACAGATTATATATTATATACTGTATATTAATTATAAATCTGTATAGGTACAGAACGGCATTTATCACTACCTAATCTAATGAGTGCGTTCCTGTTGCAGATGATGGCACAGTAATTAACAATAAAAAATACCCTAGCAAAAACTGCGTTTTCTGTAATGGCCACTGGCCAACGAGGTTTTTTATCATCTTTCACCTATTATTCCGTCGGGATCGTGTTGCATTGGCACTATAAAGAGTAAAAACCAATAAACTTAATCTTTAACAATTACTGCATATATATATCCCGTATCATACGTATCTGGTGATACCTCAAAAATGTTGTATTTCACCTTTTTATTCTTGTATATAGAATCAATATTTCGTTGTATATTTCATTGTAGTAATACTGAGCGGACGAATACTTAAGTAGGTCCTCTTGTGTGGTACATGGATAATGTAACGCGTGCTCCATCTCTACTAGACTAGATTTGTCGACAATATGAAAATTTGAACACTCGCAAATTGCGAAGATATAATTGTGTTAATTGTATTGTCAATAAACTTACTTCGTGTTTGTAAGCTAGATGAAAATAAATTGCGTTTTCTCTTTTCTGTAAAATATTCTTCCTTCTAATGATAACAGGAACTTTCTATTATAAATATAAGTTGTGGCGCTTCTTGTAAATAGATGTCGCCATGGGTATCTATTTATTTGTAGAAAATTAATAGTGACAAATCTGGTATAACTAAATAAATAGTCCTCACGTGGGTAATAATTAGCTTTGTTACTTGATGTGAAAAGTGACTTATGATGACGTTAAACACAGTGCTCATCAACGTTCTTTCAAAGAACGTCCTACTTGGAGTTGTAACACAAACCATCTGCAAGGTAAGGGGTTCGGACAACACAGGTCATCTGCAAGGTAAAGGCATCGTACAGTATAAGCCGTCTGTGCGGTCAGTTCTTGGCGAGGCGGAGAACTCCTGTAGAATGAAATTCTGGAGGGTTTTATGTACCCAAAATTCGTGTGACGTATCGTTTCTTGCACATAATATATGCAGGCAAAAGTAATAAAATTCTACATAAGCTCCAGAAAGATTAATTAGCGATGTCAAAATGCAAAATTGAAAAATAATTTAAGGAGTCAATAGAAAATGATTCTAATAGTAGTTTTAATTATTTCGTCAGCTTAAGAGTCTTTAAATTTCTACGGACGGCCAACCATTCGTCACACACACAGAAATGCTTTACTAGAACGATATTTCCGTTGGAAATTTCAATCAGTCTGCCGATCGGTTTTAGCTTTTATTTTAATACTTATATTGTAATACTGGTGGTACTAGTACATAATTTCGAAGTTTGTGCATGTAATTATATGTATGCATATTAGGATGTTGTCTTAAAGCTAAAAAAATTATTAAAGCAATCCAATAGAGGTGATTGCTAGTATACGTATGGTGTAGTATACTAGCAATATAGAACTTCTTTAAGTATGATATAAATCAATGAAGTAACAGATTTCTTGATTCGCCAGAAAAACTATTGCATGTCTTGATTTCAACGCAAATCAAATTAGTCGAAAAATTGATGCAATCAATTCGTGTTTGCCACGTTGATTTAAAACGGTTTTGATGACTGTGTAATCGTAGGCAGATTTATGGTGCGTGCGAAAGTGACCTCAGAAACCAACAATATAAAAACCTGAAAAATAGGCGTAGATGAAACTGCTAAATTCGAACGTACTTATCACAATTAATTATTAATAAGATCGAAAAAGTGAACAAATAACGAAAAATAACAAAAAATATTGACGACAACGAAGGATTAAAATAAGAAAAATGCACGATTAAATTATAGATAACAAAGACGATGTGAGAATTGGGATTTGACAAGTTGACAATTTTTGTGAATACTTTGTCTAGCAGTGAGTGCTTGCAGACAATTTGGCACTATTCCCAGTTAACTTTGCCCAAAGCTTTTATTGCGACATGTCGTGATAATTCTTAAGTTAAAGTGGCACTGTTAAATTGGCCTCTTCATTGCCTTTCCAGACACATGAAGATTATGTGAGTATTATATGAGAAGTAGTAAATTTATGAGTTATGTACGTATAAAATATGATTTGATGTACATATGCGGGTATCCAATTGAATAGCATATTTGTTTACCACAAAATTATAACTTTCTGTTATCTGAAGCAGTTGCATACATATTCATAGGTACCATATATATGTGCGTTAATTAACAACGGCTTCATCCCATATTAAATTTCAAACAGCATCCACCAGCAAATTAAACTACAATGGCGGTTGTGTAAATAATTATGGTAGTAAAATTTCCGATTGAATTGCATTCGGTGTATCAATCAGGGAGGATACAGTGCTACAAACGCTTATATAAATGGGATAATCATTATTAGAAATTAAATACGTATAGAGGTGGTTTGACATAATCCATTCTTAAATGTCTTTGCAGTTAGCACCATAGCTTACTTCTAAAAATTTGTGGCGGGCTATAGGGTATAGATTGATCTGTCATAAATTTAAACTCGTATACTTCCCGTTATTCCGGAGATCTTTCATATTTCTTAGAGAATGATTTGTATCCAGATATTACAATAAACATACATCACATTGAAAAGTATTTAGTAATATTCCCTGCCTTTAAAACAAACTAGTTTTGAGTTATTTTACTTCTTGCGATTGTTCTTTCTTTTACAATATGTTCCTTAAGATTACATATTAGAAAGACAATTTTTCTCATACAGTTATGAGCAATTATTTGTAGATATCAATTAAAACTTCCCAAAAATAAATTTAAAGGAATTATGAAACTATAAATAATATATTTGAGAGCGCAAACCTTCACTGAAAAAATGAATTCGATAAGCCCTGTTTATTGATTTCGTTTCGTTAAAGCGTTAAAAGAAAATATTAAATAACAAATTTATTGCAACGATAAACTACATTTATCAAGTTAAAACCTGTTTTATTAACATACATTGTGGATGAGAAACTTTAGAAATTTTCATTAGACATTAACAAATAAATTCTATATCAATAAATTTATATCGTCATAGTGTATATACGAAAGTATCCATTCGTCGGTATAATAAACACTTATTAACATGATAAAAGCCCTTCGTTGGATCAAATTTGATAAAAAATTATTACATTAACGTATCTTATCGGAGCGAATTCTGAAATATTATTTGAATTAACCTACTTCTGTATTGTATTTAAGTAACTTCTTCGTTCAGTGTTTTTACCAATAATCTTTAAAAGAATTTTTTTAATACATTCTGTACGGTGTGCATATGTAGTATAGCAAACAACATAAAAAAACAGAATGAATAAAAAATATATAATATGATAGAAAGATTGAGGATTTAGAATTAAAAGCTACAAATGTTCGAAATGTACTATATGCCCTCAAAACGCCGCGAAATTCTCTTTGCACTCTTTTTGTAACCTTTCGTATTTCGTCGAGGTTCCAATATCTAAAACTTTCATTCACCTCTTGTATGACCCCATAAATTGAAATCAAGAGGATTAAGATCTAGGTAGCCAAAGCCAAAGTTCACTGGGGCCGATTCATAAATCTTCAAAGATATTTGTTATTTCTCGATATACGTCATGTGATGAGTGTGCAGAAGCCCTATCCATTTGAAACCAACACTAACGAAGTATGGTATACTGTATGGCAGACTGTTTATAAAGATGGAAACCACTTGCCTTAATATTTGTAAGATTTTCGTTGTAGATTTCATACCTAACCTCATTTCTCAACATTTATTTTGCGTGTGACATGTACATTTTTTTCTATCTAATGGTGAAAATTGCTGGCATTTACCATACCCTCGCGACTGAATATCAATTCATCTGCCCATACAATTTTATATAGAAAATTAAGAATCTCTTGAACTTTAACTACTATAATTAGAAATGGGTGAGTTTTATACTTTTTTAAAACATAATAATGAAGATCCGGCAGATATTAAACTGTTGCCAAACGTATGAAGGTAACCTAAGAAATTTATTTCACCATCTTCTGTGCCAGGTTTCAATACGGTGCTTTCACAATTAGTTCCAAAACAATTGTAAATTGGTCCCATACGTCTGACTTAGACATGTTCTTTTTAATATCTGTTGAGATTCACCATCAATATAAAATAAACTTATAAACATCTTTATTCGAATAAATATTTAATTCTTCTGCTATATATTTGACTATTTAAAAACTAGATACACCAAAAGTAATTTTTCGGTAGATATTGGCAGAACTAAATGATATTTTTATTTTAATTAATACAAAAAGTTGCTTGTAACTTCTAAACGATATATGACAGATATTAGGGACACCTAATGTGATTATGTTTGTGGTCACGAATATATAAGAGTACTTCCGTGAGCAAAAACGCAAACGTATATGAGTACATATATACATATAGTACATTAAGAAAAGATCGATTTCCTTGATTTGAAAATTTTAAGATTTAAATTCTGTACACGCCGTGTGTGATAAACTAAATGTTGCATTATCACTGTAAAGTATTACGTTTTCGTTATTTCCGGTATAAATATGGCATAAATTCATTCAATCCTATTTCTGATGTATGTAATGTTAAAGAATACATCGTAAAGAATGAAGAAACATAGAAATCAAAATGTTTCAAAACCAATTAATTTTAAAGGTAGGGAACCATTACTTTACATAGTCCATGGAATTAAAAAAGCAATAAAAACTATATCATTCCATTATAGATGTCAAGCAATGTCAGTATAAAGATAATTTGTGATAACAGAGGGAACACGGTTATTGCCTGCCACAAGTTTTCAAAACTAGGATAAAATGCTAATTGCGAAAAGTTTTAATGAACGAGTTTCGTGGAAAACGTGAATCTGCAGCTGTGTGCACGTCAACTACGAATTTTAAAATACCCTTATATATGATGCAACTTCTCCATTTATCCCTTTCTCCTATCTTTTTTCGTTCTATATTGGGGTATTGAGAAAACCGAAAATCCCCCATCATTCAAAGAGGTGTTTTCCCTTTCAAAGTGAATTTCGGCAGAGAAGAAAAATTGCTATGAATGTACTTTAATACGCTCTACATTTCCACCTAGTTTCGTTAAAATCTAAAATTAGCACTCCGGAACCTTTCGTTGTTAAACAACAAACCTGCAAAAACAAAGTAGATTTTGTTCCATCAATCCAAAAATATTACAAATAAAGACAGCAGCAATTCCTTCGTAAACCTTTGTAAAGCGCCTAGTAAATTTTATGTTGGTATGTTTGTTTATCTTGGTTGCATTACGTTACGCAAAACGAAATATTTTCCATGAATTTTTATTCCATATACATATTTACTTGAGGAATGATACGAAGATATTATGTACCTTATTTAATATATGTATTCATATACTATTAAAAAGGAAAGAATAACAAAGTGAAAGTAAACATCAATATTTCGGAGAGCATTCAATATATTTATATTGCCTCTGTCCTTAAATGGGAACGACAACGATTATGTACATGTACATTACATGTAGGAATCTATATTAAAAAGAAGTAACGAAAGGAAGGAACGTTAAAATGTCTACGTTGGAGGTCAAAGAATGCCGGAGGATTGAATTACATTGCTGGAATTCGGGAACCATCTGTCTAGCGCAGCATTCTGCGGCAACCCGAAAATGCATAGTAATTCCGATATTGCCGGTATTATGTGTATCACGTATACTTACAAGTTTTCCGTTTTGCTTACTGCTCAGTTTCATTATATTACTACTGTATCTTTATACAACCAGTTATTGCAAATAAATGAAGTCGGTAACATGGAGTATACTAGTATACTGTATTTGTATTTGCGCACAGTTATTACTATTTGTCCAACAAAGATAATGACATGCATCTTACAATCAAAAATAAACATACGAATTTAGTCAGAGTCATTTTTATGGTCATTACGGCAATTCTCTAACAAAAGGACTATGTACTTCCAAGTGACAGAAAGTCTATCTTTTACATAATCATTAATTCAGTTTTAACATATTAAAAGTACGCAATGCATTTATTTTAGTAAATTGACTTATGAAGTAACATTATCGGTGCAGTTACTGCATAGTCTAGGAATCAAAATATTGTTGGGACATAAAAGCTTCAGTAACAAATAAATGTGAGAATTACAAAATTTTCAAATAATAAAAATAAAAAATTGTCTCAGCTTACCGTGGTTTGACCTCCGTAGTTACGCATTTTCAATGTGATCCCTTAATTACCTAAATCATAAATGAAACATATCGTATGCTTTAAAAGATTTATATTTATGTTATAAGGATATATGATAGGTGTATTTAAAATCTAAAAATATCTCCCATCTTATTATTATTGCATATGTATATGGTTATTGTGTGATTGTAGAAAAAGAGGATTTATGTTTACTTTTAAGATTTGTATTTGAATGCAAATAAACAACTTTACACAGTGCTGATGCGTTTTATGTGTGTTCTACGTGACTGTTGAGAGGTCACTCTCACATTGTAGCTATATGGATTGCGCCTGTTTTTGTATGTTTGAATATGTGCAGACTAAGTGTTTTAAACATATATACAAATAACGTACTTACATAAAAAATATGAAACCGAACATGCCCCCCGCGTTAAACGGAGTCCATTTCAAAATAATGTACAAGGGACAAAACATTACATTAGTAAATAAAAAGTAAGTACATTGAATATATAATTGACACTAATACAGTGATTTCTGTTTTTTTTTTCCAGCGGAAGTGGACAAATTCTTGGAAAGGTTTTCTTGACCACTCCGAAGGAAGTTCGTATGGATGCCATTCTTGGAATACCATCAACTCACGGAAACAGCTCCTCCGCTCCTGCCAGTGTGATCGTTCTTAATCAGTACTAAATCTCCAGATTATAAGTTTGTTTTGTTTGTTCTCCATTTTTATCTTTGTTGCAGCTCCGAAATGTACTCTTTTGACCATCTGGTCCATAACTGTTGTAGGGCATTTTGAATTTGCTAGTAATTGGATAGTTTTGTTCTGATATATGAGTGACGTCTGGATCGGGTATAATAAACAGCGGGGTCAATGGACGAGAGTCCAAGACGACATCAATTTGGGTGAGTATTGCATAAGGCTCTTGATAAATCGTGTGTCTTTCCTAAAATCCGCTTTAAGTGTTGTTTTTTAACACCTGCTTTCCACAAACCCTCGAAATGAGCGGCTTGTGCAGATATGGAGTGCCAGGTAATTCTGTAATTAGCTAAAGTTCTGGTAATTTGTCATTGATTTTCAAGAAATTTGCCAATTCTCTTAACTTTGAATTTGCGCCTACGAAATTTGCAACATTATCAGAAAAGATGTCAGGTGGTTTTCTCTACGTGGGACAACCCGACTTGGAGCCAATAAAAATGTATTTGTACTAAGATCTGTAACCAGCTCTAGTTGAATCGCTTTAGTTAAAAACATACAAATAGACAGATTTAACATTTAACATATTTGCAGACCTTTTACTTTCGATCTTTAATTGTAAAGGCATCAGCTTAGTCAAAGCCAACTGCTGTAAAAGGCAAAACAGGTGAAGCGTCTTGCTTAGGCAATACACCCGTAAGTGGTTGCGCATGAATTGGGTTAGTTTTAAAGACTTAGTACATTGGTTTACAGTCTTCCTTGCTCACACGCCCATAAGTGCACTTAATATATTGGTATTCACTCATCCTTGCTAAGCTTCTTTCTGTTAGTGGCCAATATCTTGCTCTAACCGAAGCTAGTGGAAGTTTGTAGTAATTTTACGTGCTGACCTTTGAACGAAAGTTTGCTACAACGACGTATGTTATACGTGTAATCTCACACCAATTCTTGCAATCTAAGAATAGATTTGATAACTGCTATCGACTTTTATCAAGTACAACTCACATTTTTCTTAAATTTTCCATATCTTCAGGAAAAAATGCTTGTTGAGTAGATTTTACCAAAACCTCAGTAGCCTTAGCTAGTTCAGCTGTCGTTAATGGACCTTTATTTCTGCCTACTTCCCTCAATCTGCAATGCTTAATAAACCTAATGCTATAAGTAGAGTGTGGACGTTCGATACAGTTTGCTAGCGAGTGCTAGTCAGCCAAGCATCGATCGGGTATATGCAGTAGCGTAGATAAATTGAAAGTTATATTTTGTTAATCGTCAAGTACGTTTTCGATACGATTGTAATAGGAATTAACTACGACATATTTTTCTAAATTGTTTGTTGTAAATTGGTTTCGTTAGTAAGTTAATATATTTTCAAATCTAGAGAAAGATCTTTCTACGTCACATGAAGCAACTGGTGCGAAATGGAAGTATGCAATTAAATCCTTCTATTTTAAACATTCATTCTAGGTAGTAAAAGTGTTTTTGTAGATTTTTTTTAATAGCACATTTCTTTGTAAAACCGCATTAATTTTGTCCCATATCTTTTCGCCAAACGATCCCTCTATACTTTTTAAATTACTCTTAGTGTTGAAGGGATTCAGTTAATTTAAAATTTTTGTTTTCTAGAAACTTCGCTTTTGTTACGCTTGAGAAATATTTATTAATAAATTCTAATTGATCGATTAAATCTTGTTTTACAATTAACGCATGGACTGCTGCAACAGTGGAAGCATCTCGTTTTAACTTTAATACAAAAGGTTTTAAAGTTAAGTGTAGGCTTTCACGACCGTAATCCATAGTAGAAATGTCTTTCGGGTGATGTCGTGTAGTTAATATTTTACTTGACGTTTCGCTGACCATTCTGTCAGCTTCTTCAGAAGATTTCTAAAGACTGCTGCTGTTGTCTTTTGCTGCTCGTTATATATCCTATTTTTGTTCCGCTTTGCTGATCCATAACCGTTCTGCTTTGCTGATCCATAACCGTTCCGTTCCGCTGAATCGCGTCGTTCGTTGTATGACGACTCCGTAGTGCTAACCTCCACGTGTTGCTGATCTTGTATCCATCTTCGCGATTGAAGTTGTTGGTGTTCTTCATTATTTCTATGGATTCGCGTATTATCCTCGGGTAGTAGTGGCTGGTCCTGGCTAATACGTTAACGTCGCTGTAGCTTATGCGGTGGTCCCCTTGTTGGTGCAGGTGTTCTGCTACTGCAGATTTTTCAATATGCCTAAGGCGTGC
>CACRWH010006657.1:0-12948 GCA_902655005.2 Marronus borbonicus | reverse complement strand
GACAGGAGGATCCGAAAAATATGCCCAACTTCACAAGAACATTTACGGAATATTCTGCAACATGAATGGATTAATATTCCACAATCCATTTTAACAAAACTTATCGAAAGAATGCCTAGAATAGTTCGAGCGGTGATTAACAGCAAAGGAGGTTTTTTCGATGAAAAAAAAATATAATGTTCAGTATGTTATATTAGGCCAGAATAACTTTTATTATTTATTTATTTATTTTTGTCTTTTTTACCTGTACATACAATAAAATTGCACTTTGTGTTTGGTTTCGTTTGTTTTTGTAACCTTTTCATGTTTTCTACTAACCGACCGAACTTCTCTGAACGGCAGTGTACATCGCGATTAAATACCTTAATCGGCTAAGTTCAACATACACAATCTGCATTATGTACACAGTAACATTCTACAATGTCCGCCGTTCGTTTTCCTCCACTTACCTAAAGATGCGAAGCAACCGTACAATTCCGTTCGCAATAAGTATTAAATTTCAATTCGAAAAAATCGTATAATCACAACATAAAACCGCCGCGCATAAAACGGAAACGAATCACACGATAAATCGACACCAAAATACAGCCACCTGATGTGTAAAACGTTATACCGCCCGTAAAAATACTTAACGATCGTCCGGCGATAATATTTTACGCGTAGAATTCATTAAGGGATTCGAAGTGTCTAAATATTATTAGAGAAGGTATTGCCTTTCGGATGCACGATAAAAATCGTATTCGCTTGGTATTCTACAGGTCGATTATTACCTCATTGGCTAGACTCATATTCGAGGTAAGTATGTATAAGGTCCTATGTATAAAGAATAAAAGCTAAGCGCCGAAGTAAACGTATTTAATTGTTCTCTCTCATTCTATTTGTGTGCCTGTGTTTCTACATATGCGTGTGAGTGTGTGTGTGTGTGTATAAAGGTTATTATGTCGTAGAAGCCAGGTGCTCCCTATAATTTCTTTGTTTTATTTTGACGACGTTGGCGCGGCCATGTCAAAAAATACGTTCTAACCATTACTAATGATTACCAGGTATAAACCGATCCCGGTAACAAATTACGTACAACCCGGGCCATAAAACCGAAAGAGATTAAAGTTAACCGGAGGTACACACCGCTTCCAAAGTTGTTTGCTACACAATAAAAAAAAATGGTCCATGTTAATGCCTGTAGTGTCATGGTTGAGGGAATAGAATTAAAATTATAGTGTATTTATACACAGTATATTAGTATTGGAAGAAACATTTTTTTAATGAAATTCAGCTGGCTAGATAAATTCGAATCATGCTCAGCGTCTTTTTTCGACACTCCGCTAAAACCCTTACCACAGTACTTTACTCGCACTGGACGCACGTTTCAATAGCTAAGCTATCATCTTCAGCGGTAAAACTGAACAGTTCGATAATGACAGCAAGGACTGTGGCGTAGTATGGTAAACAACATAAAGGTATCCACACTACAGACGTTTAATTAATTAATCCGGGACGGCCGTTTCAAGGATGCGAATGATCCACTTGGTGTGGCTCATTCGTATCCTCAAAACGGCCGTCCAGGATTAATTAATTAAACCTATGTGGTGCGGAGGTTTTCGATACTTTTGTGTTGTTTACTGAACAGTTCAGTTCCGCTGTTTTTAATTAAATTTAATTATAAAATTGCATTTTGTGTTTATAAAGTTTAAGTAGTTTATCATAATTTTAATAAATCTTTCTATTGCTAAACTTCATGAACGTAGTTAATGAAAAGCGCGCATCCACACCACGAAAGAAAGTAATAAGTATATGTGTATTGTGAATATGTTCCATACGACATTTGATGCTTATAAACTTAGAAATATTTGGTTTTTATAAACACGTACGAAAGAATATCAACCATTAAATTAGCTGCTACTGTTGTTAATGTTAATGAATTTTACAAAACGCAGAAATGGAAGAAGGAAATAAAGTTGTTGCGCAGAAAAAAAGTATTAGAATTACTTCTACAATTGTAGTAAATACCGTTATCCGTAACATAGACAACTTGTGGCGCTTGTAGAGCGTCTTAAAGTGTTCGAAACCCCTCAAAGAGCATTTACCAAAATTTAGAGGAATAAAGTTAAATTACGGAAGACCTCAACGATGAAAATGACTTGACTATATAATCACACCATTTATTACAAGAGAATGAATTTTGTTATTACGGCATCTGTTGGCGAATACTATCCTAACGCAGGAAACATTTACTTCATGCATTTAAGTAGGCGCTTCAATAATGAAATCGTGTGTATAGATAAATGATGATTTACTTTGTTTGAATCAAATAAAAAAATTCCTAATTTTTGTTGAATAAATTCATTCAAAAAAACCAATGACCAAATCAACCACTTCTTCGTTCATTTACAAAAATTCACTTGCTGCTCATAAATGCAAACAATCAAGTTTATTCCCCCGGACTGAACTGATTTTTTTGAGACTTTTCATTTACAACAAATAAACCATCGGCCATTTTCTTTTGTCGCCTATCATTCACAACTGTTTGCCGAGTGCAGTTGTAACTGATAACGTTCCGGGTATTGTGCGATAGATGATGAAATGTCTACAAACCTGCCTCAAACATGGGGATTTCAAATATTTAAAGGTAAATAACCTGCATTATTTACCTTATTTACATTTTATGTTTAAGTATGTACTGCATCGTACGTAAATAGTACCCTAACACATTCTCTGCTGCTGGTCCCTGCTTTTTTCAATTTCAATTTGCTCATATTAATACCATCTTTGCATCCAAAGCTGACAGTCAACGTTTCTTAAGTCAGGAAATACCCTTATTCTCTCACTAAAAGATTATTTGAGTGTTGCCTATTACGCTCAATAAGAAAATTCACGGTTTATTTGCAAAAATTATATAAAATACCAGATATATACATACATCAACAGTCGCTACTACAGGTATCTTCACCGATTAGTAGATGCTGACAGCAATACGGAACAACCAGCTAAACCACCATCCAGTTCACATTGTTTACTGACACGGAACATCTTCAGACAGTAGTTGTAAAGGTTTATATCTCTTTTAATTAATTATGTTATTAATATATTCATCACATACGTGCTACCTTTATGATACATTGTTTGTTCTTAAATTTTTTTGACTTCTTTTTTAATGCCGATGCATAGTTTTGTGGAATGCAGATTTTTTAAACTTTGTATACTTTGAAAGAAAAATCTAGGCATAAATTTCTGATTAGAAGAATTTTTTATTTAATACTTAGCCATGCTATTATTTTGTCGCCCTGATCTGAAGCTTATTGAATTTGAAACAAAGGAAGTATTCGTATCAAGTAAAGTGAGTTTATTGAAACAAAATAAATCGTTTAAATAATTTACATAATTAATACTTCGTTCCCTAAAGCAATAGCTAAGTACCTAAAAAGTAAGTTTAGTTAATGCTAAATATTTTGGTGAAATACATTATAAGAAAGGTTATCCAGGACATGACGTGTACCTTTAGAAGAAAAACTACCCTTACTAAAAGTAAATAAATTAGTTTTACTGATTCATTTACTGCGGCTCATCTAACGTAACTTAACTACATTTCATTCACTTCAAATGAAGTAGAATTCATTTACTGTAAATAAACTTCAGTTCATTTATTACTAAAGTTTGCCACTTTCCATGCGCTTCACGAAATTAGCAGAGGCTAATGGCGGAAAATAGCGAACTTTATTTATCACAGATAAACCAAGTCACATGTCAAAAATAGACGGAATCAAATAAAAGCTCAGCTACAGCAACTGATAGTTCCTTCGGTTTAGTTTTGAATGAACTTTTCACCTAATTAATAACTCAAATCAAAATTCATTTAAATTAGAGATATTTTTTTTTGACTTGCGTCAGTTTGGTTAACGTTTATTAAATATCAAAATAGCATATTCTTCTACTCAAATATCAGGAATTAAGCTACCTAACGCGAATTGTTACTTTAAAGCATATTTCAATACAATACTCCAACATTTAACTAAAAATGACTCTTTGGGGATAGTCCAGCTTTCTACACAAGGTCGTTCCTACTGTTTTTTTTTATACTAAAAATTACAACACGTTTAAGTAAAATTTGCGGCAACAATTCATCTTCAATCCAGATAATCTTTCTTAGCGCAACTACATATTCGTAGTTCTTAGCGTAAATTGTTCCTACCTTAAAAATAATAAAGAGTTGCTCTCCCGAAATTTTCTTAGTGCACAATTTGAATATTCTATCTTAAAATGTTCATGCTGAAAGTTTATACTCATGAGTGATGAGAATGAGAACTTGATTTAGGAATAACACCGAGGAATTTAACAGTTGTGAGTAGGTCAGGCATAAGCAAACGGTTAGTTTACTAGATTTCCATAAGCAAAAGTACGTTCATTCCGACCTTGAAACATCCCGTTCTATTCAAGGATGTTTAGCCGTAATGACTTCTTCATTTACGAAACACGAAAACATCATTATGTGGACCGTAAATAGTTCTATACGAAACACGAAATTAATTCATTACACTTTCCCATCAGACGAAAATAATTTTACAGCCGTTGAAAATTACCAAATCCAATATGGTGTACGCCAGAACGGAAGATATAAATTTTCTCTTCAACAACAAAAACCATTAAAATTCATCCCTAATTTGAAACAGGCCCCACGGCCCGGTAGACCCGCCCCTCCCCAAAACCGAAGGAGAGAAACGGAGTGTGTGCGAGGGAGAGGGATAGACGGAGCGATGAAAATAAGAAGAAAAACAGGCCACACGGCGGGCCGTGGTTAATATAAGGTAAGTACATTCAGCGCGATGATAGCATCACTTGAGAGAGGCTCTTTCTCCATCCTCTTATAATCTCTGGCGTCTATAACATAGGCTTTACGATCCATAATAAATTTTTAATTGAGCGCTAGAAAATATAATATGGGTAGGCTTGATCAAACACAATCTATACTAAAAATGCTTATTTTCAAGAGGTACTGTAGCTGTCTATATGTAGTATATGTCTTGTAGCAATTATATGTTACCATACGATCAATACATAACCTCTACAAGCGCTTTAAAAATTTGTATGGAACCATTTTGAATATTAACACCAGAAAATTAAAGAACAAAGAGCAATAATTAAAACGAAAATGTATGTTATAAACATTTAGTGGTGACACTACTCCTTAAAAATGATGATTTCATTATACATGGCAGCAATTTTTTATTATTTTTTTATTATTATTTATTATTTATTATATTATTATATTTATTTATTATTTTATTTTTTTTATTATTTTTATTTATTTTTTTTTTTTATTTATTATATTTATTATTTATTATTTAATTTAATTAATCCAAAAATTAAATAATTCCAAATAATTAATAAAAAACTTTTTATTTTTCTAAAAGGACTGTATTGTTTACAGTTGGTTCATCCTTATAAGCTCAATAGCTACTGTAATGGCGTCGCCACTTCTCTTCTACTCCTCCTACCCTTTCTATGTACATATAAGCGCCAAATTTGAAAATAAATACACTCGTTAACACCTACAAATACTTTAACACTCTTTATTAACGTGGATATTCATTAAAAAAATTAAATAATTAAAATTGTTTTTTTTTTACATATTACATATGCCACAAAATAGTAAGGAACACCATGTCCTGAAACTTATCAGTACCGTTTTTATTATATTACTAGAGATGACCAAGGCAGGTAAATTTATTGCTTTCTTGCGGCGACTAGAGAAACTCGTGTCTATTCGTCTCATAAGAAAGGGTTCGTGTTGCCTACTGGTTTCCCCGAAAATCGACAAAACACGAGTCTGTCTAGTCGCTGCAAAAAGTAATAATTTCACCTGCCTATGTCATCTCTACATATTACCGATGATGTGCAAGCTAGGAAGTCTATTTTTAGCATATCGCTAGTGGTTGGTATTTGTTTCCCACGAAACCTTTCAATAACTTGGTTTGTAGCCGACGATCCCCAACTGCTACTATCTTTTGTTGAAACCATGGAATGAATTCAAGAAGATGTAAGTTCAGTCGGAGTTTCTTGTGCGTTAAACCTAATTTACGCATTAACAAGAGTAAAAGTACTGCGATGCTCTTTGGTAAGCGTTGATCTGTTTCAATATCGTGTACATTTGACTTTGAACAACATGGTATTACTGATGGTCGTTGAAGAAGCGAAAAGTCTAAGTCTGTTTTTAAATAATTCTTTTCGATCCGATCGAAATTTACAAATGCACTTGCAAAATGCAAACAATTATGAAAAAAAAAACTGTTGAAATCATGAAGTCGTATATAGACCATATCTTTGCTTTCCTAGAATCACTTGATGGAACTCAATGTATGATAATATCAAACAAGTAGTTGATCAATGAGGGAAGCTTTCCACACTCTTTCTAAAATTAGAAACATCTTGTCTTTCTGACTAGGAGTTCCTTACTTTGCAAAAATATTGTGAAATCACTACACTTTTACCAGGGACCTTAGATATTTTACAAGGCGAGAGCAAAGCTTTTTATGGCGTTCTTCTTCCTAGTCTCATGTTACATAAAAATAAAATAAATCAACTGAAAATAAATTTACATGTGGTGGAAATATAGTATTCCAAAGTTTCATTAAAAGTTTAGATAATAGATTTCAAGATATTACAGAGGATGCCTAGGCACTTTTAAGAGCAGTTACACATCCTGAGTTTAAACTTCGTTGGTACAACGTGGTACTAAACAATTGATTATTTGGGAGTATGCATTATTTTCTGTCCAACAATCCAAATCTATGAACGTTAAAGATGCTGATATCCATAATTTTAAGAAAAAAATTAAGAATGGCTGCTGACTGAAACTGAAAAAAAAATGAAACACATCTTCAAATATTATAGTATTTGGACTTTCGTTAAAGAAATATTTTTTTAGAAGTAATACTGCGCTACCATCTACAGCACGCGTCGAATGATTCTTTTCATTCGCTACAATGAAACATGCGCCCAAAAAACATATCCTTTTTCAGGCACGAATTTTGAAAAATTTGTTGCAACGAAAAGTAACAAAATATACAGTTAAAACGATCATTTTAAATCGTCCAACCAGCAGTACCAAATGAATATAACAACAAAAGGTGAAATGAAAATAAGTCGATTTAATGGTATAAGTTTGCTTTCTTCGAAAACCAGTTACTGATATTTCCTTGATATTTCAATTCCATGTCAATTTTTGTTTGGTCTCCTCCAATAGGAATAATATTATTTTAGAACTCAGCAGTAAAATGAGCTTCTAAAAAGAAAAAAAAAATACCAGACCAGAGTCAATCAAAACTAAACGTATTTCGAGTTTGTGCCGTGTTATAGTTAATCAAAAACTCGACGTTTCGCCCACAATCATTGGGAGCTTCTTCAGGAGAAGGAAAGCAGTTAATCACAGTAACTCAGCACGTGAACCATGCTAGAAGCAAAGCAGTTGATTTAAGCATCCCTGAACGCGTTTATTTTTAATTCAAAGAAACGTTTTTAGTATATTTTTTACTGATGAAGCAGAGCATTGTTTCCGTAGGGGAAGATGCCGAAAGGAGGTATACACCATGGGGTCGAAACATTAATACGGAAAGTCTAAAATTATATATTAAAATACACCACAAAAAATAAAAACGTTTCAAAATGATACGAAAACACTTACTACTTCAACCTTACATTTCCTGTTGTGGTAATAATTATCTTACCAGCAATTTCGAGCAAAAACCACAAACAATTTTTTTGCCCTGTATAAGTGGGATTCTATCAGTAGCAGGCCTTTTAGTCACGTTACCTACAAAGTTGTTGAAAATTTCACTTTTACACCAGCATAAGTTACCTTATTCGAATGTTAGCAAGAGTAAGTTACCTTATTCCATAATCCAATGGAGGACCACTATTCCCTTACTATGTTTGCCGTGTTTAGACGCGATATAAAGGATCGGAATTCAAAGAGTGCAAAGCGCATGTTTACATTATGTTTCTCGTATCCGTAAATTTGATTATATTTCTGCCACTCTTGCTGGCTCAAAATGGTTAAATTTCCAAGTTGAACTTTTTTAAGAAATTAACAAAATTTATTTTAAAAATCCTAGTTCGCGAAACAAATTTTTCGAAATAAACTCTTCTATAATATTAATTGTAAAATAAATATTTTCCACCCTTGACTAAATGCTACACTTCTCTTTAATTAGTTTTAGAAACCTTAATTCGCTCTATACCGCGTATTTTCCATAGATAATGAGCTTGCATTTTTGCGCAAACGTTCATTATGCATATTAATTTTACAGCGGACATTAAAACATCTCACCGTGTTCGTATTTAGTCGCAAATTAAACCCGCAGGTATACATAACGCGGCAAATTTAATACCTATTTATTTTGGTTGCATTTTACCGGCCATTTTATAGGTATTATATATATTGGAGGGTATAGCTATAAATAGACTACACAATATGAACACGTTTAAGCTTCATCAACTTTTTTATCGCAAATAAATGGACAAAATATTCACGCATAGGTATTACGATCTCATCCTCCGGCCATTTGCATCACGCGTGTGAAACTTATTTAATAGGCGCTGGCTTTCAACGACAACCATTAAATTGCGATAGATGTAAAGCAAGTATTCTTGGTAAAGGATTGCCGCTGGCATGGTCGCACTGATGCTCTCTTACGAGAGCTTCGAATTGAATATCGATCTGACATAGATTTTCTAATTCTCACATATTATAATCTAAACTTATGATATTCTAGAATAGTTTGGGTATGGTAAATGGTGCTTTATATTTAATTTGGAATTTAAATTGTTTATATTATAAAAGATATAATTAGCATCGGTATCAATTGAATGTTGTAAATTGATATCTAAGAAAGTTTATTTGTTCGCTGTTTTATGCATCAGAAAATAAACTGATTTACTAACTTCATTTCTGTTACGGAATCGCCGATTTACGTAAAGTCCGCTACAAACTCTGAAATTAGCCTAGTTAATTGTTAGTATATCTGCATAGGTTGAAAATAAATTAAAAAAAAACATTAATTTTTTTCATAAACTGTAATTAAAGCTTGACATTTTCATTTAATTTTCTAAATGTTAAAAGACGCTCTAGTTAATCGGAACAAAACGTTTTTGTTCTAGAATAATAGAACAAAAATAAGTGCGAATGAGCAGCCAGGTTAAAGCACAAGCCGTTAGGAAGGAGAAACAAATGTTCTTCATTACATAAAAAATCTATTTACTTTACTACTTTATTCATCACACAATAATATTTTAAACTGACTTCCAAAATAATCACAGGATTTCTCACCATAGGACAGATATAGCAATTACGGTGTCTAAAACCAAATGGCTTAATATTTTACTTACCTTCTTTCCATGGTTACTTGCCTATAGCGTTATAGAATCTGATCAATTCATACTTATATTGCCTACTACAAACATCAAATTAATTTATCATAAATTTAAACATTTTCTTTCTCCCTTTTTCCCAATTTTAACAATATTTCGCAGCAAAAAATATTGTTTGATACCCGGCTACGAAGTCACTTTCGCATTCTAGAATACAAAACAATACTTCGCAACCTAGAATCAAAAATAACTATTTCGATCCTCCCTGCTGTTACTAATCTCTACAATATTAATTATGGATTAAATCAACGTAAGCTAAAATCTAATCTAGGTTTAAGTCAATTGTCACATTCCGTCTGTCACTTTAACTTAATTCTAGATTTTAATTCGTAGCGGTAAAACTGATCACATTGCCAAACATAACCTTTATTGCTGAACAACATATGCGTCAACAATACATATACGTACTAATTGAACGTAGAAGTTGGATCTGCATAGTTGGCTCCCGCACTTTCGATTTTTTTAAATATCAAAATGTCCACGTTTTGTGCTGATTTGAACCGTAAAAATTTTATTTTGTACTCATCCCGTTGTCGAAATATTCGAGATTGAAAAACGAGAGGCAACTTCACGCAGCTCTCGCACTTTCACTTTTTCCAAATCTGACCAAGCAATCGTTTTTTTTTCCATTTGCACTAATTTGTACAGTAAACATTTTATTTTGTGCTCGCCTCTTTCTCGAGATAATCGAGAAACAAAATATACAGTACTGTTCGGACACGTATTTGGTAGCCACCGACTAATTTTTCAATTCTTGCAAATTTGTTATTGGCAACGTTTTGTGCTTGCCGTGTGCTTATTTGTGCCGTAAAAATTTCATTTTGTGTTTACACCGTTTTCGAAATATTTGAGAGTAAGGATTTTGCCCTCTTTTTCAAATATCTCGAAAATGGTATGAGCTCAAAACGAAATATTTACGGCACAAATCAACACGAAACGACCAAAAAACGATGGCATTGTTAAATTTTCACAAACTGAAAAATTGGTGCGGGTGCTATCACAAAACACAATTTTTTTTACAGCGCAAATCAGCACAAAATGAACACAAAACAATGGCACTGTTAAATTTTCAATAAGGGATCCGCACAACCCTCATTCTCAAAGATCCCGGGAACAGTATGAACATAAAACAAAATTTGTGTAGCACAAATCAGCATAAAACCATTTCATTTTTAAATATTCAAAAACCGAAGAATGGATGCGGATGCTTTTGAATAAGAGACCGCACCAATCCTCATGGTCAAATATCACCAAAACGGTGCGAGCACAAAACAAAATGTTTATGGCAGAAATAAGCCCATGGCGAGCACAAAACGTTGCCAATATCAAATTTTCAAAAATGGAAGAATAAGTGTGTGGGCAGCCCTCATTCCCGTATATCTTGTTTCTCGATTATCCTGGGAAAGAGATCAGCACAAAATGACATTTTTACTGTACAAATCATCGCAAAATGGACATAACGGTGGCCTGGTCAGATTTTCAATCTCAAAAAAATAAAACTTTTGCGGCACAATCAGCATAAAACAGATTTTAAGTGCGGAAGCCAACTTCACAGATCCGTAGTTTTTCATTTCAAACATTGTAAACGGACGAATTTAAACACCATTACTACACTTTGTAGCTCTTAATTATAGTACTAATTTTGAGGTTGTGAATATGGCTTTAACCTAGCCTCTAATGTAGCTGTTTTCTTTTACCATCGTACCATACCAACTGCTTTACAGAGCACGTTTATAAATGTAACGAATTCGAGCGCAAACTTCATGTAAGTAGTCCCAACGACTCTTTTGTTGGTTTAAACGATGACACCGAAAAGATAACTCCTCGACCAAACATCGGATTTTATCGACCGCGCAAAACGTAATAACTCCGAACGTGTTTAGTCCTACCGGAGTTCGGCTTGGGTGTCATTCTTCTTATTCAGACGGCGAAAGTGGCTCGTGAATAAGGTCTAATGGAATCGGCTAATGCGCTTATTGTGCGAAAGATGAATACAATGTCAGTGTAGTATAAACGTAAATAGGGAAGATGCTGCCGTGCCTTTTAGAATATTGGATTAGCCGTTTTTGGCGAACAGCGACATTTGTAAATGTATTCAGAACGTACAATTCGGTTAACAAATGTTCACCGAAAAGGTAGGTATGAATTGAAATAAATTTACGGATTCCCTTTTCTATGGGACGATATACTTTACGCCATACGAACAAAAACCCGTTTGACGTTCTATTTATTGGATAAAATGCAGTAGTCAATTTTGATACTAGATTCTAGTTTGTCTGCAAAAGTCTTTAAAACACATTATTGAAGTTGATTCCTTGTTATGCTAGCGTTACTTATGGCGTCGTAATATAACAAAAATTACTAATACATTCCTTTTAATGAAGAGCAGGTAATATCAAACAGTTAATCACTACACAATATTTAATTTCACATTAATCCCGTACGAATTAGAGATAAAACAAAAAAGAAAAAAGGTTACCGATATATCTTTTAGTGCCTAATGCTTCGGGTTCATCCTAAAAACGCTCGATTTATAGCTACTTTAGGCTACCTCGAGCGATGAGGAGCGCCGATACGTAGATAAAGGGAAACAGTGTTCCGAGAAAGCTGCCACTTTTTCTAAAAAATGGCGGTACCTCTACGGAATGCCTGTAAGACATTGGTTAACCTTGGGCTTACCTATTGTTGGATTTTGTCGCTATTTTTTCCTGACAGATTCCGGAGAAATATCTTTCCCTTTAATTTAGTGCAGTAATAAGCCGAAACAAAGGCCAGCGATTCTTCTTCGTGACGTCCCAAATATATCATTCAATACGTTAAATTAACGATGTTCAACGGTGACTGGAGTTCGGTAGGTAATAACAGGTATTAGGTCGTATATAATGCTTCTGGATTGATACTGCAATTTTTTGAGAATCTGTTGTGTTGATCTTTAATATTCAAGGCATTCTTGGTAACATTACCAGAACTTGCTAAAGTTTTAATTATATTGCAAGGAGTGTTAGATTTATAGCATTATCGTAGCACAATTGTTTTAACTTCATTGACTTTATTTTTATAAATATCCATTGTTCTTCTATACAAATTGCGAGTGTTAGGATCCCTGTGGAGTTGATATACGAGGATAGTCCGAAATACTTCAAATGCTTCAAAATTTGAAAAACAATACGTCTGCGCGAATTAAAGCCGAAATGGACGCTGTTTGCGGGGACTCTGCACCATAATTTGCCACAGTGAAATTGTAGACAGCTGAATTTAAACGTTATCGTACCAGCTTCGTTGACGATAAATGTTTAGAACGGCCAAAAATTGCAACCACTACCGATAATACCGGGAAAGTTCAGATGGTGATATACAGTGGTCGAATTAAGCTTAGAGAGATACACTCCCCGACAAAAACTTAGACGCGGTAAGATGTTTTGCGGGTTTTAGGGGTTACAACATTTCTTTGCAAAACTAGCAAAATATCAAGCAAGTTTTTATTCATAAAAGTAAAATAAACTTAAAAATATCTCCTCCAGTAATATA
>CACRWH010006656.1:0-12962 GCA_902655005.2 Marronus borbonicus | reverse complement strand
TTTTCTTTAGCGAAAAAACCGGAAAAGAATTACCGACACACCTGGTAAACATCTTGATTCATTATCTCAGGATGTCTAAAAATTGATCTCACCACGTACCAGGGATAACTGGCTCATATCATAAGACCGGAGCCTCCAGGCTTAATTTTTTTTTTTTTATTAGCGTTTGAAGGTCGTCGCATAAATTGGACTCATGACTCCAGAATATATCCCTCTGTCGATGAACCGGTCAAGTGATGTGTTCTTTTGCAACATTTAATCATGCTCTGCTTTGGGTTTTAAGGATCGTTTTCGATTAGTTTAAAAATCACTAGAACTAGTGAAAAATCACCAAGGTAAAAGAGTTTTTGTCTTTTAAAAACAAGCAATTGCATTCGATTCCCCAGCATAATTTCTTTGGCGTCGCGCCGCTGAGACATAGTATCAGCAAAAAAATACATTGAAAAATCATTTGTACAGCAAGAAAAAATTATTTGCTATTATTCTACACAGGTTTGTAGGTACAGTGGAGCTCATAAAAATGGTTGATATGTACGTATAAACTTTGCATCAATATTTCGATTATAAGGAAAGATTTTTCAAAATAAAATAAAAGTAATGTTTTCTATAAAAACCAGGTAAGCAAGGTAAGTAATAGCTAGGTCTATTCGTGGACACTGTACAATCGGAAATTTTCCAGATATAGATAATTTAAAATATTTCAAATCTAAGCGGGTAGAATTTTAGTGGGTACCAAAAATTTAAATAAACTCAATCGAATTTGTTAGTTTCAAGGCTTGGTTGTATTTGAAAAGGAATTCGTGTATCCGAAATAGAAATTTGAATGTTTGAATTTACCCAAAAATTGCTAAACGCTGATTAATCTAAAGGTATTGACATTATGAAATGGTAATCTGATCACGTTAGCAAATATTTACTTTTTTGCGTAATATATGGTAAAATTTTCCATATTAAATGAAAACTTATCGCCTAAAACATGAAATATTCAGACAATCAAGATAGAAGCTAATTATATCTACGGAAAATTTATGTCATATTTTTATTGATACTATTCCGATAAATAATTATCGTCGAAGTTCATCGTTAATAAAGTGTGCCAAAAATAAGTTTAAGACATTTCCCTTTTTCCCATCTAGATCTGATATTTTAACTGAAAAGAAAATATTGTTATTTTAAGCAAATATATTATTAAAATGGGACTATTGCAGAGGTTTGGTGATACTTTATTGTCTTTTCCTGTAAGACGTAGGGTTTTACATTTTCTATTCACTAGCTGGTGGAAAGTTTTAAAACTTAAACCCTTTAGAAACCTTACAAGGTGGTTTACGGTAATTACCAGGAAATTTTGCTTTTCTTCGAAGCAGATTTTTGTTCTTTAAAATTAAGTTAGGAAAGCACCAATATCGTTTGGTTTCGCATAAAAGAAGGGGCTTCGAAACCAGGATGTGCAGAATATATCTTTGGTTTACTGTGTTGTGGTTTCTCACAATGGTACGATGTTGATTTATTTTTATTATATTCACTGCCCACATATGTTTTAGAAATGTATTATCATAGAATATGTAATATGAACGTAGTACTTGCATGTACTTCAAGGTTATCCTTTGACATTCTAATAAATACTAAATCAAAGAATACTTTAAACACATTATTTACTCAAATACACGTTACATTTCACATACATGAAACCTTACAGCTTTTCGCATATTTCTATTTAATAATATTAACGAAAAACAACATAAATCACCTTCTATATTTAACGTGCCGGACAAATATTGATCTCCTAATAAAGTATTTATTTGAAGAATATTCTCGTATCCCCAATAGATTTCTTATGTACGGTTAAAGATTTGCCTATTATTTACCGGGTAATTTCCTTCGATTTCGAAACAATCGAAATTACCATTCAGGAATTATTACGCATGCTTACTGCATTCGAATCGTATAACTCTAGTTTTAGAATTTCGCATTTAATGTTTGCAGGTACATAAAAGGAATTTGAAGTTGGCCGTATTTTCCAGTTTTACCGTGCTGACTATGTTTGAAATATCGTCACGTTCTAAAATAGTCAGGTTTTAAAATATCATATTACCATAAACTTATCTTTAAAGATATTTATGAAAAATAAATAAATCAATCTTATTTTTTTTGGTACAATTCCAACATTTTCCTACAAACATTGTCTAGCAAGTTAACAAACATGCATAAGTAATAAATAGGGAAAATAAGCAGAAAAATGTTAATCAACATAAGACGAATAGATTTATTTGGAACAGAGTGCTTTTTCAGCAGTAAAAAAAGACAAGACTACGGATTTGTATTGAAACCGACTTTGACCATTGACTAGCATAGCTAGCCAGCCGTTAAAGAAACCACGGCATTTCGTATTAATTTGCATTGTCGAGTGACTCTCCAATTTATTAAAGTTTGATTTCTTGCAGAAGTATCATTAAATGAATACAAAAAGAAGAATTGAGGAATATGATCTACTTTTGTGTACCAGTGATGAGTTTATAGAGTTCTCCACAAAGTACAAAAAAAGGTTTGTAATGGAAAGATTTGACCTTTGATGTAAGAAATAGCGTCAAAGGCAAGGACAACGCTGAATGCAAAAGAATAAATTAACAGTTTTCGGAATGTACAATGACTTTTTGCGCGTAAAATAATAAAGATTTCTTCTGTTGTTCGCCATTTTGTTTTTAGATGTACAGCTGGTTTTGTAGAATACTTTGGTGAATCATTTAATTTCCCCCAATTGAATGCTGCGGGTTTCAATAATCTCCGGAGTTTCTTGACGAATCTGGTTCATTTTATTTAATACAAGTTCTACGGATGTATTTTCCGTTCAATCGTCTATTCTCAAAGTATCCAATCCTATGTAGTGATTTATACCTTATTTCAAAGAATTTTTGTACTTTCCAATAGTAAAGAAACGAATAAAGCGAGCCATATGAAAAAAAAAAATTTACCCGGTTCTCGTTATAGAATGTAATAGTGAATTTTATAAACCCCAAGTTTTTTTTTTGTCTTTAGTTACTTGCAAACTTGTTTACCGTTCTCTTCGCCGTGCGATTATAAACGTTGTTATAACTCCATTCGGTAGTAAAGTTGAAATTAATAGAAATTTCTCTGTTCTAATAATAAATACATACTAGCTTGCTGAGTGGTTCTCGAATATAAACTTGGCGATTGTATTGGTTTTATGTGGGCATGTAATAGCTATAATCATAAAATGCATCCTTAAGCTGGTACTTATTTAGTTACCGATTATAACTTTGATGCAAATGGTAAAAAGGTCTTATAATTTTCTTCCTATATAGTTGCTTAATGACATGTAATTTACGTGTAATTTGTAGTAAATCATCAGTAATGTAGTTAAGGACGTTATTACTTATGCTAAGAGGTCCAAATTCAATTTAAATCAAACAATTGCTAATATTTAAATAACCTCTATCCTGGTTTTATACTATTTTTGCTTTAATTTTAACATAGGGAACACACATTTTATTATTGATAAACAAATATCACGTTAACTTCTTTGAGATTGCTAAACTTATGGCTTTGTTTAAGTTCGGGAAAGAGTTATTTAGTTGATTAAGATCACCAGTTGAAGTAATCACAACATTCTATTTATGGAAAATTCCATTAACTCTTCAACGTTAGGATCCTATAAAACTAACATAATAAAATAGAATGATGTTGTATTTTATTTTATTTTATTTTATTTATTAGAGTTTTCTTGTCAAAGTGTTGCGTGTACAATATTTGATGTAATATCTAGATTTTTTTTTTTTATAATTTAATTTTCGTTTTAAAATGTTCTATTTGCTGTAATATTCATTATTTGAATCTCGTATGTATTTTATAGTGTATCCAATATATATATCTATATATTTTAATTTCAATTCATTCAGATTTATTGTACTCTTATTTATGTACTAGGCTTCCCCTTTGTATCGTGGTTTAGCAGTTATGCAGCTTAGTGCCCCCATCGTTTTGCTTGTTTGTTGTAATAAGTTTCATGAAACGGTAATGAATTCCGTCAAGAAAACAAGGTGATCAACACGTTGACATTGTTACACATACTTTTTAGATGACGTCGACAGTACAATTTCTTTCTAAATAAATTTGTAAGTCCAGTCACTTTTGCTTTCGGACAACACAATTTCGTCGTCCCATTTGTCATCATACGGTGTCCATGGTACAACAAATTCTTGTGTTTCAAACACTTTTTTGAGCAGTTTCATCGCTCAAAAAAATCGTGACGTCCTCTAATATAATCTTTACAAAAATCAAATTTTACCTGAAGTAATAAGAAAGTTAGAATAAAATTTTCATTCGATCTTATATCTTACTGTGTAGAGCTGACCAAGCTAGAAAGTGTTAAAAATTCTTTCCTACTAACGGTGTTTGTAAATGAAATCCATCATTTATCGAACTTTTATTTTCGGAAAATATATTTTTTAAGCTGGCTATTCAAATAAATGGTACAATATTTAACAGGCATCCCTATATAAACGTATATTTATGCCCGCCTCTCCCAAACATTGGCCTGGAATGCATGGCAGTCCGTATAAATATAACGTTTGAGGAATTTCAATATAAATTGCCATTTCAAAATATCCCGACGCACCGCGTCTCGCGTATCGTACGAACACTTTGTTTATGCATTAATAATGGCTTGATTCGATTAAAATTAATGGTTTTTGAAGACGCTTATCTAGATGGAATACGTCAATTGTTTATGGCGGCGTAAATTTGTTTTCGCGAAGCGCACAAAACACAGAAATATATTTTTCTTCTTGAGAAGTACGAACTATTTTTATGAGTGTTTTTATGTTTTGCTATAGTTGTTAGTGTTATTCCAAACAAATTCTAGCGTTGTCTTCTTTTCTAGGTGTTAAAGCAAAACTGAAATGGATTATAAAAATCTAAATTGTCAAATTTTACTATATTATGTAATATATGAAATGAATATATAACATCTAGAATAGAAATTATGCCTGATGAGATAGAGGTCAACGGTGCAATTGTTTTCTAAAAATATTCTATGGAAATTTTAACTGAAATATGGAAGAAATAATGGAATATGCACCGTCCATAAAATAGCTTCATCAATTCCTCAAGAAGAGGCGTTCTCGCAATGAGTCGGATTCGGGGTTTCCTTTTTTTTAGCTTTTTGTTCTCTTTGTTGTTTTTATTTAATCTTATTCTTTATTTAATATATGACACAGATAGATTTATTTCGAAATGAATCGAGCAAGATTTATTTCGAAATGATCGAGCAAATTAAAGAACGGACTCGGTACTCAACTCTCATGATTGTCAACAGAATAAAATCAGTGAAATATTTCAGGTACTGAATTTTCTGGATTTTTTATAATTATTTAGCTTTCGGGTTAAATTTCGCAGAAGAAACAACTTTCCATTTATTTTATTTAAAATATTTCTTCTTAGGAGCGAAAACAAAATAATACTTTACGTCACGCAATATAAACACAATCGCATCAGTTCTTTCCCATAATTATGATTGTTTTTTATTGTTTAGGCTTGACACGGCAGCAATTATTTTTTTTTTTCATTGTTTCACCGTGAATTAAGCAGAACTTGTTCGTTAACAAATCTTGGCCTGATATTGCGTAAAGGTGTGCCAGATTCTGACTTTTTCTTTTGATTCTTTTGATCTACGAAAACGAACATTTTGGAAAAAGCAGACTGATGCGTTTTTATGAGATTGCATTGTACAGGAGACCGCTGGTTTTTGGTATCTATTGCAAACGCGAAACGCCAATGGCGAAATTGTTGCTTCTCTCTATCAATGGGACCGCGCCAAAATTAAAATTGGTCGCGTACATCACATCAGAAAAACAGCGCTTTAGGATGTGAGTCACGGCGTTCTGCTTATTGATGGGGGGCAAAATATCGCGACCTACTGCGAGAGCGTGAGTGTGCGTGATTCGTGGGTACACCAGCCGAGGTGACCGAGGCCTTCTCCGTAAAATAGATAGTAGACCGGCATGCCGCCGTCGTAGTATATGCTACGTAATGTGTCCTGAGACTGAGTGTGTGTGCTATTGCTACACTCTACGAAGGGGGAACGCCAAGCTGGAGCGAAGAGACGAGACGAAGCGGGGCACGGGAAGGGAAGGCGGAAAGGAATACACACAGACCCTGACCTAGTACAACGTGCGGTATCGCACCAGAGAGCACACCGCGTTCTCGGTGCACAGTGCCCGCTTGATGCCAACTGGGGGCGGTGGTTACTTTACTATGCTTACAACACGCCGACTACTGCTACTGCTTGCTGCTGCTGCTGTTGCTCCATTGCTAGCTGGTCGGACTCTGGCTTCACACCGAAATGTGCCGCGCTCAAGTTAGGTCGGCTGAGGAGCAACTATTCGGCACGGGAAATCTTCGATGATTCCGATGGTGTCGCATCGCGTTCATTCAACGTTTTTCCTATATCGGAACCCGACTGTTTTGGACACCGCTCAAACGTTTTGGTGTCGGTATTTGCAAACGCGCATCGTTTGAAATCCTCTTTGTTTTCGAATTGTGATACATCTTTTTAATTCAGTAGTGTTAGATGTATGAAAAGTTGTGGTGGATCCTGAATCGTTTATTGAAAGTGATTGTAGAGATTTTTTGGCGATAACTTACTCCATTTTTGGTGAAGGTTAACGTTGCAAAAACTTGTTTATTTTGCAAATCCTAGACGCGGCTTCTTTTTAATAGGTGGCAAGTTTTAGCCAAAATAAGAAATTGATTTTTTTGATATTCAGAACACACGAGGACGAAAGAAATACTGTAACTAAATACGAGGATGTTGCTCCTATGGAAAACAAAACATTGGATCTTAATTTCAGAAGAAAGGCTTATATTAGTTGATAAATTTGCAGAATCGGTACCTAAACACATAACAGATGTTCCTGCGTTAAAAGAGCCTAAAGACTACCGTGTAGCTCTAGCAAGAGAAAGCAGATCCAGCATGCTTCGGATAAAATCGATGAAGTGGAAAACTTCACGGAAATGTTTGCTCTTTCATTTATTTGTTTGTGTATAACATAGCATAACGAATATTTTAATTTATTAAACAAGAAAAGAGCCGCAGGAAAATGGTCTAACCTGCAACATTGTAATTTTTCTAGTAAACGGGGTTGCTTGCTCTACTCAGCGTATCTACGAGTTTACTACAAGCGGCACATGCGCATCTTTTACGTACCGATTCTGGATGTTTACCTTATTGGTGCAACAAGTACAAATTTGGAATTTTAGAGAATATTTGCCATTTAAAAAATGTAGTTTATTTTATTTTCTTTGGAATTTCGGGTTTATTTTATTACATATCTTATCATTAAAATCTTTTTCAAAAAAACTGTTCTTTAGTTATAATACATTTATTTTTTTGTAATTAATTATGCTTAATTAGAATTTTTATAATATTCTAGGTAATAATAAGTATAAATATGCAATATGTATCAATTTTATTGAGAAAATATGAAGAGTAAACAAATCGGAAATCCCAAAGAAAGTAAAACTAAATTAAATTGGGTTTAACCGGTTAAAAAAGAAAAGGGGAGGAAAAAACATTATCGAAATTAAGATTTAATAAAATCTAGGTTTTCCCAAACTAAACCTAATTCTACAAAGTTATATTATTCAATTTATATTGAATATAGGTTGTTTTAAACATTTAACAGTAGAATTATTCAAAGCAGTTACATATCGTCTAGGACCTAGGACTCTTAAACTGTTTAAAGCAGCTAGCGATTTTTGAAGATTTTAATCTCTTAATCGAAGAGTATAGAGCAGTCAAAAGCTGGTCAAAGTGGTCCATAAGATAATGATTTCGAAATGGAATTTAATGGTGTTGGTGCAATAGGAAATATCCTAACGTTAGTGCGTCTTATCTCTTTACTTCATGATCTTGTTTAATTCACAATTTTATGTGTTTAGTAGTAATGCAAGCCAATATAACATATCTATATTTACTTTTCAGGAATATACAAATATAAAGGATCCACGTAAGGTAATTGATAAGATGGCGAATGCGACCAGCTGTTATCTTCTTTTTTATAGTAGAGATATCAAACGTGGTTTGATATTTGATTATATTAGTTGGTTTACACGACGGATGGTTTTATGAGATAAGATTTACCTAGAACCATTGATAAAATGCGAATTCAGATTGCGAAATATGGAATACTTGACGTTTATGTTTCGGATTTGAAATTCGAATTTAACATTTTTCGAATTCAACAAAAAAATTCAAAATTTTTTTAAAATCAATGTAAATCCGTCAATTTATTAAAATTCATCATTTCATCTTTATAAGAAAAATGATATACGAGAAATTAATTCCATAACTCATCCTTCGAAGTAGATATAAGCATAACCAGCAGTGGATTTTTCCACTCAAACACCAACCGTTCAATTCACAGAACTGCCTGCTGTGTAATTCGAGACACTTGGAATGCTATTATTTTATTTCGTCGTTCCAAACTTCATACGCCCGGCGTCATAAAGTCAACGAACAAATTATCTTATCATTAGTTTCGTTATCATGTTGGGCACAAAAGCGGTCTTAATGTGTATGTGTCTAGATTCTAAATAATTTTAAACGTACTTAACGCGTTAGATCCGCTCAACATTAAATGATTACTCCATTTTATGCTGTTTTCTTACTTATTTTCCCTGTTATAGTAACAGTTTTCCTGCTTTGCGGTGAAATTATTATTTCTTCGTAATTTGCCTGATATAGACATTATAACTGTGGATTTAGAATAATGATAGCCATGTACTCCTTTAAGCAAGGTCAAAGATTGTTGTTCATTGTAACTTGGCTTTGTGGATCATAAACTGATGAATATGATCAGTCTTGTTGATGCGTTTTTAGGCAGCTCTACATGTTAGCTTGCACACAACAGCAGACACGCGATGGTGAAACTTTTTGATTAAATTACTCCCTTTTTTGAAAAGGCTTACATAGAAATTGTCCCATAAATTACATCTGTAATTATAAAGGTACCACGACAATGCTTTTCTTTTCTTTTTTTAAATAGAAACCTATTTTTTCCTCTTTGCTACTTGGGAAGACGATCTATTTAAAATCTAAAATGGATTGAACAGGTACAATAATGGTGTCAGATGCAATTCTAATCTGATGGGCTCCGTATTCTTAACGCGTTCAGAATTTTGCTAATTCATAAAAAAAATCCGTCAAAATCTTAAGATATCCATAAGGTTTCCCTGTTGCAATTTTTTGCTGCTGCCAGTAATTTCTAGAAAAACGAAGCGAATTTGACGAATCGAAGGCGGATAGTTCATTATGCAATTATGCAGTAACGCACCACGCGCTGTTGTACGTCCTCGCTCAACGTCCCAACACCGGCATAACCTATACACAAAATGGAATCACTTCATATAACCGGTTCCGACCTTGGTCCCTTGTGGATTCACACCGAAACATGCGGTGCTGAATCAAATACATACATGCACACGCATACAACAAGAACAACATCTCTCGACACGGTGGTGGGAGAAATACTAGAAGCAGTAGACAGATTGGTCCGTTCTGACCGCTCTGTGCAGTGTGTTACGTGTGAGCAAAGTTCTGCTATTAGCATTAATGCCCGCCGACACATTACGTCGTTGGAAATTACATTAAAGTATGTCATGCGTGGAAAGTTGTCACTCATTCGAAACCAAGAAAAAAAAACGTATCGCGCTCGCGAGTCTCTAGTAGATTTTCACTCGTTCAGCTATAGTTGCTTTTAGATTTTTACTTCGGGTCTACTAGACCTGTACAATACTGCATATTTGTCGTGAAAGTAGGTACACCGAGTAGTTTACGGAATGCTACGATAAGGTTGAAAATGCCTTAAGATGTTTTATGTAGCAATGACTATCTATCTGAGAATATCAAGTTAGATGTGATGGGTAATTATTTTTTACGATTGGCTACGCAAAACCGGTATTACAAGATTTCCTAAATGAGTATTATTCTATAATCTTTTCGTAATCGTTGTAGGCATCGCTACAGGCAGTTGGATCTACAACCTTCTGCAGATGTTGTCGATCATTAATAGTCGTGAAACGGAGATTTGGTTAACTTAAACATCCCACTAAAAGGAGTGTAAAAATTGATTACATTAATGATCAGTTGCACCGAGACGAATTAAAATTTAATTTAGAGTTAAGTTAAAGTGGTTGGTGGAATGTGACAATTCTAGTCAACTAAATAGAAAGATTGTCACATTTTACGTGAGATTTTGACTTGATCCATTGCAATTAAATATAAATAATTCGATTTTTTTAATAATTGACCAAAAACCAAAAAATTTACCTTTTAGAAAGAGAAAAAAATACCTTTTTCCTTTTCCTACATTTATTTTCATTGTTAGGTTTAATTTTTTTTTGTCAACTTCTTCAAGTTATTTACGAATAGGTTTTGTACAAGTTAGTGGAAAATATATTGCAGTAGCTACAATATTAATGATGGTCAGAATTGTCCTGTTGGCGATAAACAAATACTTTGAAAGTAGGTAAGGTCTTAAAACAATTCGAGAACATGCTAGCGAACGGTTACGTGATGATAACGATGAGCGTTCTTTAGAAGTACAGAGATCATGATGGCAGCGAAAAATCGGAAGTGAGTTTTCGAAAAAATATATTCGTCCCCAATAAGGGGTTACATTTCCACTCGCTTGTTTCAATATCACACGTAGATATTTTAACGATGCTAACAACGCGCAAATAATCTCTCAAAATTGTCTCGGGGAGGGGGGGGGGGGGGGGGGGTTCGGAATCGCGAAAACCTTCGTCTTCTTACATTTTTACGCCATTTCGTCCGGACGGGGGACGCGTGGTGTGCCCCGCTTTCACTCCCGTCATCAACATTGATGCGGGACAAACGGCGGCGCGCACAACGCACAATAACAACAAAAGTAAAGCACGGCAGAGAACTTTTTAGCAGCCGTTCGGAAGCGACGGGTTCGGCGAGAAGCATCGTGTAAGCGACGAGGGGCGAGTCCATTCCGCGCCGGTGTGAAGCCGCCGAGTATCGAGCTTTTTCAGCGTCCGAACCCCACCACCGCCGTCGCCGCCACCGGGTCACCGCATCTCATAGCGACAATCCAAGCCACGTCATTGTGTGTCACATTGCGCTTGGGTTTTTTTTTGTTTGCTCTTGTTTTTGTTTCTTTAGGAAGATTTTGCGTGGATAAAGAATTAAAATATAGTCGGCTTTCTTTAAAAACGATCCGATTTTGGGCGATTTTCACTGTTGGACGATTTTTAAAATAAATTTACATTTCCCAATGGTGCATTTTTACACTCCTACAATCAAATTTATAAACCATGTATGTATTCTGAGCAGCAAATATAGTTTAGAGACCGTGTAAGCCCTGAAAATAATATTCGCTGGAGAAGCTTCAATTAGAGCAAACAACATTTTAACAGGGGCCGTAAATAATAACATACAAATAACATTTGATGATCAGTCGCAAAATAATTTAATGAAATTTGACGAACTCTCCAACTTGGCACTAATGAAATAAAATAAATAAAATCACGGAAATTGAACAAGAACAAATTCAATGGGAAGCAAAGTATTACTTAGGAAACATCAAATTTAGAAGGTTTACCATTACAAAGAAAGGAATTAAAGATCCACGAAGGGACATGAAAATCGAGAGAAACGGGTATTACGAAAAATCAGCAAAAGAAAAAAGTATAAAGGTCTACGGTATAAAAAAGCGAATTTAGAAAATGAAAATACTTCGAGAAGAAAGGAAGGATCCGCCATGTAGCTGTGCAACGAGTAAACTTCAATGCAATGTATTTAGTGAAGATATAAAACGTATTTTTTCAATGACTTGGAAACTGAAATGGCTTGAAAAGAAAGTTTCTGAAAATGCTAATATATGTGGGTACTAAGACTAAGAAAAACAAAACATATCCAGCCGAAATAAAACTATTGTTTCATCTAAAAAAGAGAAGCTCAGAATTCGGGTTTGTAAGAAAATGTTTTTTTGCACTTCTTTTTTCTTGAAAAAAATATAAAGTCACTAGGGGGATGACTATTTCAGAAGCTTCTGGCGAAATATGCTTACTGAAGAAGGAATAAATGTTTTATTTTATTATTAGAATGGATTTGGAAACATATAGCTTTATTTAAGACTACTTTAATTAAGGCAATTTGTGAAATTTGACCATGTAAAGAACTGGCTAATTTATAACGATACCATGACACAATGTAGTAAATATTTGGATATAATTCATGAGATTTGACGAGTAACATCTCCAAGCGTGTTATGGATATGATAATTCCAATCAAACCTAATCAGATGCTTTAAAAGAAAACTTTCATATTTGAAGGTAACTTGATAAATGTTGAATTTGTTATAAAATTCTTTCAGAAATTTGGAAAAGAATTGATGCATGATATCCCGTATAGAGAAAGTTTACACTGCGCGATCGCCACAGCAACTGCCAGGTGGGCACAGGCGGCAACCTCACATCGCACAGAAGAAGAACATCCAACCATTGTGTAATTGTGTGCAAGAGCGTTAAAGAATTTCGCACGCGGTACTAACAGGTCGCTGAACTTTCCTCCTCTCCCGTATATCTCGTTCTATTCAGTTCTCGCTTAAACGCGACCAACTAACCGGCCTGTTGTGCGAGGTTACCTGATATACGAAAGTGACTCGATCAGATTATGCGCTTTCGGCTTTTTCTCTGGCTATTAATTTGAAGGTTTCGTCGGTATAAATCGTTCCAAAACCTTTTGAAACGGAAGCTATATGGACATTTTTGCAAATAAACATATTAGATAATATACTAAATAAACGAATTAGTTAAGTAAACGAAACGTTTAATAGATAATAAAACTCTTCAAGGACTTCGGTTACTTTTACGACGTTCGTTGTAAGAAAAGAATATTTTCAAATTTTTCTATTCTA
>CACRWH010006655.1:0-12963 GCA_902655005.2 Marronus borbonicus | reverse complement strand
CTCCTGGGAGTTCGAATCTAAGCGTCGGCCTGGCATGGTAATGTCTATATACATTTCATAAAAATAGTAATATATTTATTACAAATAAAGTTTAACTTACAATGCTCTTATTAATAATTCGTAACATAGCTCTAATAAGAACACTGAAAAATTTGACAGATGTTATAACAATAACAACGGTTGGTGTACCTGAATTTGTTTCGGACACTGCATACGTCGTAGACAAGTTACTTTTTCTAATGGTTGAATTTTTTTTGGTTAATTCATTCTTTTCTATTTCCACATTCCTTGTTCGTGGCGTAACTGACGCTTATCATATTCTTCCTTTTTTAATTTAAATATAGCAGAATATTATATACACTGCTTCCAGATGAACCTTAGAGTACTAAGTGAATTGTCACATATATTTAACGTTTCCTCTAATGTACTTGACTCTAAGGTATGAGTACAGGAGACATCTGGTTTGTTTCCTAATTTGTTGTCCATTTGGTAAAAAAACATGAATCTTGTAGCTTCTTAGCAGTTAATTTGGCGTATTTGTTAATTGATTGATTCTGCAAAATATCTTTCAACAACCGCAAGTTCATTATCGTCCATAAATTTTGTTTTCCGTAGTATTTTTTGAGATCTGGAAACAAAAACTAGTCACAAGGAACTATACTGAACCAAAAATGGGTCTCGAGATAATGAAAGAAATCATCATACAAATGAAATAATACATTGAAATTGGTCTGAAGAACGACCTCATCAAATCAATGAAAACGATTTAATCAAATGAAGTTTATTGGGCAATAAAGTATGCATTGTTTTAATGAAACCAAAATTATTGAAAATGAAATGATAAACCCAACGAACTTTATCATTGCTATGAAGTGATCATGTCATTAAAATAATGAATTCAATTCAATGATGGAATAATCGTATTTTATTCCTTCAATTCACTGTTGATTAAGCTTTCGCATCATTCAGATTGCAACATTAGCAAGTAATAAGAAATTATACCATACATTGACGGTTAACTGGTCAGTCAAATTTGGCGTCAACTTTTGTTTTAGATTCATTAATCTGTGATATCAGTTTTCTTTACGATGCGCCAACACTATTTTTTTTGTAATCTTGATTAAGCGGTAAATAATCCGGGAGGAAATTAATCAATAGTGAATTAATTTGTTTTTGGTTGACACATTCCTTCAGACTGTGTCTTGACGTTGTACGGTCACGTGGTTCTTTCGTGTTATTATTATCCATACATGTCTTAAGTACAGGAAAGATAATAAGCATTTACGTATTGTTACATTTTTATTAATGTTATTTACATACGAATATTCTATATATATCTTATTCTCTGGAGTCTAGATGCTCTGCGAGTATGGTAACTTACGCAAACCTTTGCTGTACCTCAAGAAGAAATATTTTTCAATAAAACTGTAAAACACAAGATTCCGTGAGAAAATTCAGAACAAAAACAACAAATATTTTAAAGCAAATATCCACTGCTCTTATGAAGTTAAAGCAGTCGGAGTCGGAGTTTTATAGAAAGACTATTTATCCATTACTGCAGCAGTCCTTCCTAAACTTCTTACATCGTTTAGGCGATATTGACTGCAAGCTTTCCAGGTACTGTCGAATTGCTCAGGAGTTAAATTATCAAACTTCAATGCCCTAAGACACGTTTGAGCATCTTCCGGTTCTAAAAAATATCTATATATATATATATATATATATCGACATCATCGACAATATGTTCACCAATAGCAGCCTCCTTAAATGATTTCTTTAAGTTACAGAATTTATTATATATTCTTCCTCTCCTGCTGGAACGATAGTATTCCTAAAATAATAAAAAGAAAGGAACATATAACAAGAAAACCTTATTTATAGCAAACTGGAGCGCTAATAGCAATTTTTCAGTTGGAAATCTATCGATAATTTCCTTTTCCTGTCTATAGCTGCTATTTTACTTTAACTTACCTACAAGGTGATCTAAAAGAAATTCTTGATTCTAGTCGCTCAATAATTTTCTTAACTCTTGTACTTTTTGCTGTTCGTTTGACGTTGGATATGTTCAATGTTTCATTTCCGTATTCCACCATTTCCACGTTTTTGTCCATATTCGAAGAATATGATTCTAAAGGCACGTTTTGCAAAGTATTGCAGTCATTTTGAAGGTGTTCCAGACAATCGTCCGTACATTTTAAAGATTTTCCGCAATAGGCGTCTGAGATAAAATTGTAAATGTAATTCTAAAGGAGGATCAATCAAATACATTAACATATTCCTGAATTTTTAAAGCATCTTTTCTAATCATGAAAAGTAAATTCTACTGCGAATTGACTGAGTAATTTTTTATTTAATTCATATTGGTTTTGATAAACTTGCTTGTGATGGATTTCCCAAGTACGTGAATTCGATTTCTCATGTTCTAATATACAACTTTTATTAGTATAATAATTTAATTCTTTATCAATGATGTCTTCATCACTTACATGTTTAATTTCCACAATAAGTTTTGAAAACACTGACCGCAATTAGCAAAACATTTATATAGTGATTTTGTGGTAAGGTCATGATTTCGTTTAAAATGAAATATAAGTAATTTAAGAGATTTAATGTTTTTCTTGCAAATAAAACATAACATTGTTAAATTATTTTTACGTACGTTTCCTATTGATATAATCCAGTTTATTTTTTCCTATAAATGTAACATGTAAATGATACAAATGCAAATCTACATGTAATAGTGTTATAAATACTCTTACCTTTCCCCTTAGCGAAAAGTAGCATTAAATATAAGTACCACAGACCATAGTAAACTTCTAAATGCCCGATAACAGGGCTCAACAAATATGTTCCTGTTTCAAATATATTGCATTCTTGCGCAGATAAATATTTTCTCTAATTCTTTGTGAATAGAAGAGTTGTTTTGGTTCTGCTTATGAATTCACATTATTATATGAAGGATACTGTTTCTAATCTTTATGACCGAGTTCGTCGATTTAATAAATGAGTTGGGCAACACAATATGGATCTTTCATCAAGGGATGTTGTCTGTTCGTTTGAGCAATAAATTATAAACCATTGAAACAACAGACCGAATATCATTTAATACTTTATTTCGTTCTTATTGCCAAAAATTTTATGAAAGTTGTGCGTAAAATATAATAAATATATTCATGTTATCAACAAAATTGTTTATTAAGCATATGAAAAAATGGTTGCTAGAATAAATATTATGCATTGACTAATGTAAAAGTATTTATTACTATATTGATAACGAACTTGTTTTAGTAATGAATCTTGTTATCACTTAATGAAACATTATAACAAACATTTTATTGCAAGAATGAAACATTTTTTTTTGTCAATGAAAATGTACTCAATAAATAGAGATTGTTGATATTACTACCAATATTTTTTTCAGTATAGATCTGGACTATGAGATGATAAGATGGTCAGTTTTTACGAATCAACATTCAGCAACGGTAGCTTTTGAAAGTCTTGACTTGTGGACTGGTGCATTGTCATGAAGCAACAGGACACCTTGCGTCAGCACTCTCCTGTTACCGTGCTACCTTTATTTAAACAATCATTCATCACAAAATTCCTGGACAATCTCAAAAAATAGTTATTTCTCCTGAAAAAGTCACCCCTTCTTCTTTGAACTGCTTGAGAGGTCTAATCTGGTTCGTCTCCACAAAGCGGTAAAGATTATTCATACGTCTATTCGGACACGCAATGGCGAAAGCATTCGTGGAACCCATCTTGCACTAACTTTTTCCAGGAATTCTGAAAACCGTGGTTTCTGAAAATCCAAATAAAGCTGCCAATTGCCACTTCTTTAATCTTGCAACCTCCAGTATCAAACACATGGTTTTTTTAATAACATCGGAAGTGATCTGGATGGGGATCATCATCCAGTGATTCTCGGCTATGTTTAAACAATTTTGACCACTCGCAAAGACTTTGACGGGCAATCATACCCGTATACATCTACCATATATTCCAAATATCAGAACTAATACAGAAATATAGAAACAATGCAATGAAAATGTGCATTAAAATGTAAAACTATCTAGTCCGGCAGTATAAAATCGATCCCTCGTACCAAATGTTCAACATCTTATTTGGTGTGAAACGCCAACACTTTCCGGTTTCCTATGTTCCTTTTCTTTCAGGTAATCCAGCATTTTAATCAAAAATTGTTTTTTGTTTTCAGATATTTTATTTTCCTCCGGTTTTATTTTCGATTCAAAAATTCTTTTGCTGTGTAACCTCCTTTTCAATATGTTTGTTTCTCTTCACAAAGTTCTTTTGGTTTCTTGCAGGGTTGCAGATTGCTCCTGTGAAATTTTATTTTAACAACTTTACTTTTCTACTTTTCTTATGTCTTGTTGTGTCAAGGTATCTGCATATTGATTCTTGTATGATTGATTTGAATTAAATTTTTGCTCTAACTGTAAAAAACGTTTAATTGCAGTTGTCTTAGATTCCCCTAATTCATTTGTTAAATATTTTAAGGGATACGTACCACAAACCGACCTTCTTCGTTTCGAAATACATTCTCTAACAAATGTTTTTCACACTGGATATCAACATTTAAAAGCACTAGAGTGTCATTTGACTCTTCTTTTCTTCTCTTCTATTATGTGGTATGTTTAATGACTTTATATTGAAACTAGTTATTGGTAAGTCATCTGTTTTTGTAATGATAAAACAAGGAATAATCGTTGGAAAATTAGTACATTTAGATGTTAATTTTATGTTACATTTATAATTTAATGTAGATGAAATGTTGTTAATTTCTACAACAGAAATATTTGTTGGTAGTTTTGAAATATTTAGTTTTTTGAAAAAGTCGATAGAAATGAAATTCGATTGAGAGCCACTGTCTAATAGAACTCTGCAATCATGCAAAACTTCTTGTGAATCGCTTACAGAAACAAGTGCTGTTGATAATAAGATTTGACTGTTTTCGAAGTTATGAGATAGCATAGACACTTGAGATTCTTGTTCTTGTGACTTGTCTATATAAATTAACGAGTTGTGCTTGCATTTGCACGTTTTACATGAACCTGAACGACAATCGTTCTTCTTGTGACCTGAACGTAAGCAATTTTCACATAAACGTAGTTCTTTTATTTTTTGAATTCTAGATAGCATGGGTAATTTCAAAAAATCGTTGCAGGAGTAGATCAGGTGAGATTGGTTACAAAAATTACATTTGCGATTTTGTATTGATAGTGAAACTTGATGTCTCATGTGCTTGTGATCTTTATTTCCTTTAGTACTTTTAATATTGTGGTTAAATTCTAGAGTTTCTAGTAAGTCAGCTCTTGGCCTAAGAAAATGTCGTCTAATGTAGGGAATTCATTTGTGGGCTTGAATTTTTCCCACTCTTGTGCAGTAATTTTATCTAACTTAGTGGTTATGACATGTTCGTAAATGTTTTGAGATTGTGTCTATAGATTTCTCAAGGCCATGGATAAGTTTTTTGGTATATTGTCTATTTGAAATATTGATTTAATATAGTTATGCACTAGTAGACGTGAATTATTGTAGCGATTACATCAAAGCTCCCAAGCTATCAAATAATTGCTTGCTGAAAATTCCAATGAACTTGCGTGTGGTTCACCCTCAAGCGATGCACATAGGTAGTGAAATTTTTGTATGTTATTGATTGAACCGTTTACGTGAATTAGTGATTCAAAGGTACCTTTGAACTCCAACCAATTGTTGTAGTTACCCTTGAATTTTGGCAAATTAATTATTGGAAATTTTATATTTTGAGAACCTTCCTGAATTGAATTGTTTGAATGATTGATGTTGCTGTACTTCGTATGATTTTGCAATATTAATGTTGCCTATGCTAACTAAGAGCGTGGGGAATATAGGCACGTGGTTATAATAGGTTTATTGCAAGAAGAAAATAACAAATGTAACACTGATTAAACAAAAACACCGTGAATACAAAAAGTGTACAAGGTTCGTTCAGGTGTGTGTTAGCTGAAGACCAAAACGCTAGAGAGCCATGCTCCTAGTAAACACAATTTATATAACCTTATACTGGCATACCTCCCAATATTTTCACATATTTCAACACCCCCACTAGCTCAAAATATTACAAATTACAAGTTCTTAGTTCTTTACTATTCCTAACTTATTCCTAAAATCAATATGCTTCACATATCTGCTGGCTGTTGTTAAATATGAAATTTCAATGAATTTACTCGAAACGGCTTCCCCCATTGTCGATGAGGACGGCTCGGGGATAGCCGTAGCGGAGGAAAACTTGTTCCAGGAATGTGACGGCGGCGGCGATATTGGCGCTTGGTACGGCGACGGCTTCGGTCCAGCGAGTGTGGAGGTCGATGAGCGTGATCACGTATTTGTTCTTCCGGCGTGATTCGGGAAGTGGCCCAACAATATCCACGGAGACTACTTCGAACGGGCGTACCGGTTCATGCGGCCGCAGGGGAGCTTTGTGCTGGAGGGGACCGCGCTTGTATACGTTGCACAGCTCGCAGGTGCGCACATAGGCCTCGACGGCGTTGCGGGAACCAGGCCAGTGGAAACGATGTTGTATGGCCCTGATCGTCTCTTCGGCCCCGGGGTGTCCGGCGGTGGTATGGTCGTGGTATCGGTACATAACTTATTCTCTCACGGCTTGCGGCACTACCAATAGGTACTACTCATGGACGCGGCGACGCAGGTAGCCGTCCATATTGGTGTGCTCCTCCCGGAGGGCGTTGTCTGGCGCTTCTTCGGCTAGTTGGCGGCCTACCTCCACTGTTTCCTGGTCGTCTTGTTGGGCGTTTTGTACGATTTCTACGAGGAGTTCGTCGGCGTTGAGGATGTACAGCTGGTTTTCGGTGGGCGCTTCAGGCGGCTCATAGGTATACGGCAATAGTCTGTCTTCGTTTAGGACGTCGGAGTTCAATGTGTTCGGCCCGGGCTTTCGTGACAGTAGGTTCCCGGGACGTGTTCGACGTTGTAGTTCTATTCCTGCAGGAGCAGTGCCCATCGCAGTAATTTGGATCGAGTATCTTTCACGCTTTTCAACCACGTGAGGGCTTTGTTGTCCGTCCTCAGAGTGAACGCCTATCCTCGTCGTTTCCGTGATATGCTTGTTCGGTTCTGTTGAATAGTAGGCTCGCGTAACTCACTACTCGTTGTTCGTTAATCTCCTGATATACACCACCCGACAAAAACATAGACGCGGTATCGTTTTTATTTACGACACAAAGTTTATAGACATTATATAAAATGTAAGTGAGGGTTATTAATACTTGTTATGTAAATAGTCCATTTATAGATATTTCTGGGTATTTATTGCTTTATGAGCGGTAACTGAGATTTTCCTAGAACAAAATATGAATTTTAAATGCGACAAAAATTTAGACCCTGTGCATTTATTACATTAATATAAGCAAAAATGTTTTAATTTGATACTTATATGCAGCGGTTGTGCTGGTAAAGTGTACACATTTCACCACGAGAAATTATATTTTATAAAGTGTTTGCAATATGGGTAGGAAAAAGCAATTATCCTTGATAGAAAGGGGTAAAGTTCTAGCCTGGCACCAGGATGGTGTTAGTAAGAAGGAAATTGCTCTTCGGTTACGAAGAAGCGATCATTGCATTAGAAATTTCTTAAAAGATCCGGAAAATTACGGCAAACCAAAAGGCCAGGGGCGACCGAAAGCTGTAAGTGAGCGGGATAAACGCATGATATCGCGGTGTGCCAATCCAATTCTTCTGCGTCGGCGAGAGTTATTGCAGAACAGGCGGGGGTACAAACGCACGTGCGTAACGTTCAAAGGATTTTAAAGGCGTCACCGGTAATATCACGGAAGGAAATGTTGAGAAAACCGCCACTTTCGGCGAAACACAAAGAAGCGAGGTTGAGATTTGCTGAAGAACACGTATCCTGGAAGAAACAATGGGAAAAAGTTATATTTTCCGATGAGAAACGTTTTAATTTGGACGGACCGGATGGGTACTCGCATTATTATCATGATCTGAGAAAGGAACCAAAAGTGAAAATGACCAGACAATTAGGGGGTGGATCTGTGATGATATGGGCAGTGATTGGATTTCGCGATAAAAGTGAGATAGTGTTTTGCACGAACAAAATGACGTCTGTGACGTATAAAGACTTATTGCGTGACAATCTTCTACGTTTGGGAAACCAATGGGCCGGGCGCAATTTTGTTTTTCAGCAAGATAACGCGGCAATTCATAAAGCAAAAACCATTACTGAATGGTTTAAAGAGAAAAAGATTAAAACTTTACAGTGGCCGGCACGGTCACCAGTCTTAAACATTATTGAAAACATGTGGGGTGAATTGGCACGTCGCGTTTATGGCGGAGGCCGTCAATATTTCACGGTACAGGAACTGAAAACTTCAATAGTGACTGAATGGCAGAATATCCCTCAAAATTATGTGTTAAATTTATATAAATCTATTAATAACAGACTATTGGAAGTGATTAAGAACAATGGAGGATCTACGCATTACTGATCACTCATTTCTTGATTTTTGTTTTACATTTGCAACAGAGCGTCTAAATTTTTGTCGCAGAAATTGTTTAAACATTGAAGTAATAATTTATTATTTAGTTCATATATTACTGGAGGAGATATTTTTAAGTTTATTTTACTTTTATGAATAAAAACTTAATTAGATACCTTGCTAGTTTCGCAAAGAAATGTTGTAACCCTTAAAACCCTTAAAACATCTTAACGCGTCTAAGTTTTTGTCGGGGAGTGTAGAACCGCGCCGGCTCGCTGCTGGCTCGTGTCGGTTTGCATCATGAAGGGGTAGTTAAAGTCGGGGCGGTGGAGGAACAAGGGCTTCGCGGCTGCTTCCTTTATCTTCCGGAAGGCGATTGTTGGCAGTTTATTGTCCCCAGGAACTGGCGCAGTTGTTTTCGGGTTCGTGGTTCGGTGGCCTCCATGATGCGGTGGCCCAAGTAGTCAATAGAGCTGGTCGCCAGCACGCATTTCTCCGAGTTCAATCTTAGGCCGTGTTGCGACAACCGCTCGAACACGAACGCCAGGTGCCTTGCGTGTGACTGTTCGTCGTTCGAATAAACAGTAATGTCGTACAGGTATACCATGGCGAAGGATCGCAACGATCCCACGAGTACTTCCTGGGCCATCAATTTTTGGAAGGTGGTGGGCGCGTTCTTTAAACCGAATGCATAACATTAAACTCGTACGCCGCCCCCTCCGGCGTAGCAAAGTTGGTAAGATGCTTACTGGACTCCTCCATTCGGACCTGCCAGTAGCCGCTTTTTAGGTTCAACGTACTAAAAACGGTAGCGCAGCCGGATTATATGTTCTGTAGTGGCCGTCGGGTGCGCTACGTCGACAGTGAAAAGGGGAGAAAATTCTCGGAGCGTCTGTTCAATCTTCCGCCTTGCGGTAACGCCTAGGTGCTCGAGGGGAAAAAGCGGTGCGTCGACGTTCTTTACTTCGGTCAATGGTGGGTGAGATGGCGTGAAATACAGGACATGGCGGTGTTCTTTGCCGACATAATAGGCACCCCCGCTTTGTATCGATTATGATGTCCTTCTCGACGAGCCTGGGGTACCCGAGGATAATGTCCTCCCGCAAATCTTGCGATACGAGGACGTGGCAGTTCAATTCGATGTTTCGGGCGGTGCCGTGTAACCGTCCCTCACGGCCGAACGCGCTGTACGATCTCTCGGGTATTTCCAGCGATATGTTCTGGTCGGGCAAAATTATGGCTGCCGGCCGTATCAATTGTCGCCTAGATGGTCCGGCCGTTTAGCCGTACGTTGATTTTGGGTATTGCAGCGGCGCTTAGTTGCGCGAGTTGGGCCGCTCCGTTCCCTGGTGTGGTCGGGCGGCCCCGTTGGCTTCCCCCGACGGCTGTCGATGTTGATGTCGCTCCCGGCACCAATCCGGTTGGTGTGAACAAAATCTTGATTGTAGTGTCTTTCTGGGCAAAACCAACACGGCGGCAGCGAGTTGGTATCTTCCCGGTTTTTCCCGTTTCGGTTACCCCTCTTCGGGACGGCCGGATGCGGGCCGTTTGCGAGGCGCCGCGTCCACGGGCGGCTGTTTCGGTCGAGGGGCGCGCTTCGTGACAGCGTCTCTTCGTAAGATCTCTTCCCACCGGTCGCATTCCCTCAGGAGCGCTTCGAGGCGAGCGCACGAGGTGGGCGTGTGTAAAGTGCGGCCGGTATTTTTGGTTCAGTTGAACGATCAAGTGTTCTACGAGCTGGTGCTCCGGCCAATCTTTGTTGTATCTATGGCACAACCAACGCTGGCGGCTAACGAAGGCGACCGGTGCCTCGTCCGGTGACTGCCGGGCCGTAAAAACGGTAGTCTGCAGGGCTATCCGCCTGCGAGTGCTCTCAAACTCCATTCTCAGTCGGCTCTCGAAATCTCTAAGGAAGAAAAAGGTTCCTTGCCGCGCCTCGTGCCATTGCTCGGGCTCCCCCGTTTGATACGGCATTACCGTGGCGTCCACCGCTTCGGGTGTATCTACCCTAATTCGCGCCTCACGAAGATAAGTGCTCATCTCCTTGATGAAGTAGGCCGGATCTTGTGACATGCGGCCGCTGAAAACAGCCGGCAGGGGCGGCTTTTCGACAGGCGTGTACATGTTCTCCACCTTCTTCATTAACCCCTCTAGGTATATCAATATATATTCGTCCCTATCACGGGCCGGCGTCGCGACGCCTTCGTTGCGGGAAGGTGGTGGCTGAGGCAGAGCTTGCGCCAGGCTGGAAGACGGTCCTGGGGAAGGGCAGCTTTGTCCCGATGAAGACTGTCGGCAGCCTTTTACACGCTTGTGCGGCATGTTGGGTTTTTTTTTTAGACTAAAGGTCGGTGCTGGGGTATAGGGCGGTTTTGGTCCGTTCGCGTAGCTTCGACGACGTATTATCTGAAGTGATTATAAAATTTTGAGGTTGTGCTGCTATATTTTTAGAGAGTAGCCTTATTTAGAGAATGTCCATTAAAACTATAGGATTAAGTTCACGATATCAATTAAGGTATTAAACAGTTAATCTATTATAGCTTAAACCTGCGACCAGTGGAACCAATTTCGTGTGAATTTATGCGTTCTTCCCGAAATTTCTTGGAATGGACATCAAACCCAAAGGTTATAGAAAGTAATATCACTAAACAAGAGCTCGAGAATTATGTTTACCGTCATAAAAGTTGAGGTTATTTTCTAATTTTGTGGACAAAACTGATAGTTTCTGTCTCTATTATTCCCACTTGCATACCGTAAACGTATTAGGAAATGACTATAAGATAATGCTCTCAAAATGATCAAACACGAGCACGCATGCACACTTACTACATGTAGATGACATTTATGCGGAGACTACATCAAGCGAAAAACAAAAAACAACCTGGCTGCCAAACGATATGACCGATTTCTTTAATCGGAAAGAGTTATAAGTGTGCTTATATCTAACAAGCTACAAGTGGATCAAACAAATTACTTGGAGGTTATGTGATATGATGAGAAGGTCCCGTCGTGGTGTCGGTGGTCGTAGGTGACGGTGGTGGCCTCTTCGCGAGCGTGCTTTCGGTTACTGTGCTGGTTTAGCTGTAACATCGTATTCGCAGGACCCAACAGAAAAATAAAAAGGTGGAATTTTAACGCAATGACAATACTAATACTGAAGTTTGAACATGTGGTAAAGGACCACAAAAGAATGAGTTTTAAGAAAAATGCAACTTTTTGGAGAACAGGTAGGTTCGGGAGTTGGTCTTCTCCGGCTTGCGGGCGTGTTTCTCCGTTTTGGCGAGTGGCTGCCGTTGACTTTTCTTAATTCGGGCCATACTTTACTAATTAAAGTGTCCAGGGTTGGCTCGAGGGACGTAGTACAGGGCTGGCGTCGGAAAACTTGACGACGAAGCCTGAAATTAAAAGTTAGGGGAAAACACTCGGTTGTGTCGCGGGTTCGCGGCACTTCAGCGTTTGTGTGTTCGGGGCGGTACTGCCACTCGCGGTCGCGACAGCGTTCGGGGACGGGGGAAAATCACTTGGTCCGTAACGCGGGCATGCGTTACATAGTGTCCATTTAACTTGGCGGGTAGCACGGGCGTGTGCTACGACAGTGTCCTTTGCACTTGGCGGGTGGCGCGGGCGTGCGCCACAACAGTGTCCTTTGCACTCGGGTTTATCGCGATGGTTCCCGGGACGTGGATGGTGACGAGGGCGGTCCAGGTGGGGGAACTGCTTCCGGTACAGCGGCACGGGGTCGAATGGGCCGCAGCTGGTCTACGTGGTACTTCACGCGTTGTCCTCCGGGCTTTTCGACCCAGTACGACGTAGGACCAGCGGCTTCGCGGACGGGATAGGGACCGGTCCAGCGGGCGTGGAAGGGATTGCCTGGGGGATGGTGCGATCTCACCATAACGAGATCGTCGGGATGGAAGGTTACGGGCATGGCGGCATCCTCGTTGAAATACCGACGCTGGCGGTACCTCTGCTCGTTGGCGTGCACCTGGGCGCGGCGCTCGTCTGGATCCAGGTGTTCGTCGGGCAGCGGGTCTCTCCATTCTCCGGGGCGACGGAGCTCAATACCGAAGAGGGCTTGAGCGGGCGTGAGTCCGGTGGCGGCGTTCTTGCGGCAGCGGAGGGCGAAGAGCACCAAGTTTAGTTTCTCGTCCCACAGGTCGGGATGGCGTCCCTCCAGCTGGAGGCGGATTCCCTTCTTCACCTCCTGGTTGCGACGTTCCACGGGATTGTCTCGGGGGTGGTAGACGGGGGTGGTCCAGTGTTGAGCTTCCCATCGGCGGATGGCCGCATCCCATGCGACCGAGGTAAACTGGCAGCCCTTGTCGGTGAGGACGGCTCGGGGGTAGCCGTGGCGGTGGAACACCTGTTCCACGAAAGTAACGGCGGCGGCGGTGTTGACGCTTGGGACGGCGACGGCTTCGGTCCAGCGGGTGTGGAGGTCGACAAGCGT
>CACRWH010006654.1:0-12974 GCA_902655005.2 Marronus borbonicus | reverse complement strand
ACATCTGCCGGAAAAACCGGAAAGGAATTACCGACACACCTGGTACACAGGCAGTTATAAAGTCATCTATCCAATTTGTCTTATTGTTGACACAGAGCAATTTTGTCGAAATCGGCGTGACTAACATTTTAAGCAATCAATCAACTTGTCAGTTCTTTTTCTTCATGCGCCGTGTTTCAACTTTGGCTCTTCATTTCTTCCTGCTTTGTACACGCATCTTCTCACCTGGGAGGTCTTTGTCTGCAACTATTCTAAGATTACGAGGAAGAAACCGTTCGTGGGATCATCGTTGTCCAGCATAAGGTAATGTCCTCGCGTTTACTAATGAATTAGGCTTGAGTAATCAATTTATAACAGAACACCGAATGTTATTGACGGAACTTTAAAAGTTTTATTTTTCATCCTGCTAGCATAGAGCTATAGATCGAATTTCGTCAAAATTCGAATAAAAATAACATGTTTTTATAAGCACTCGGACGCGAGTCATCGAGATATATTCATTCTCCTCGTTTCATATTATTTCTCTTTTTCATTACTGTAGTATGTAAACCATTTCGTAGGGCTCATTAAATTTAGATTTTGAAGGTTACGTCAAACCGACCAGTGGTGATATTTTTGCTATTAAATATCTAAATATACACTAGAGATACTATTAAAACGCAGTGCGCTTTCTATTTAAAATCGGGATTTTCAGATCAGTGCCAATCAATGACGTTTAGAGCCGTTATGCTGTGGACATAGTCTCGCGTACATAGACGCTGTAACCGGTGTGACCGCGCGTCAGATTCACGAATGAATTATGGCACGGAATACTTCTCATATTAATGCCGATTTGATGCTTGAGAAGTATTCCCGATATGCCTATATACGTTTGTTGAACGTGATTGTGTGTATGTAATGCGGCGGTGGCAAAATAAACAAAATTGTAAAGATGTCTTGCGCCCCGATTTCCTAATCCTCTGGTTACTGGGTCATTAGAGAAACGTTCAAATAAAATGAGGAGGAAATGTTCGAATAAAGTTATAAAAATGCGAGTATTTTTAGTTGGTACAAACAAACCGATCACATTCACTTGCGGAATTATTCGAAACTTAACTACGTTTCAGTTTTGGACAAATAAATGTAACACCCATACAGTTACAAAGCTGCAATACTGCCGACTTTATGTAAATAGAGCTCTGTATTTCTCTTTTTTACTACGACATATGTTTTACTTCGGTAACCAACAAACATAGACACCAAAAAATAAAATTTGAACAGTGATTGGCGAGTACGTTCACTTGCAACGATCAAAAATTCAATGGTATTTCTGTATTGTTTATGAAAAATTCACAAATTTTTAGTTGAGGCGAATATTCGTATCTGAGGAGCATGGCAGCCCCACACGTAATTAAAAATTAATCGCCCAGATCTGGAGTTGGATCCATATAGTGGGTGGGAACCAGAGGGCAGGTATCTGTTTTACAGGCTATGTGCTCGGTTTACTAAAAAAATATTATTATTTCTTCTTTGTTTCACTCTGTATAATAAAGACCGAGTTTTTTTATTATTTTTAATACTATTTCTCGGCTTATCTTTGCCTTACACCAATATTTTACTTGGATTATAAGACAAATTTATAATAAACTGAAAAAAATTATGTGTAGGAAAGAGAGTTTTGACAAGTAAAAAACAGTTTAAATGTAATATAATTATAGTCAAGTACACTACGTATGAGGACGGTATGATAAATACCTGTGCTAAGGAAGATAACGCGATTGTCTTGCATTTAGAAAATTTATTTTCCGACATAACCTCCTTGTAGCTCTACACTAAGTCAAGCGATGTTTCAACGTTTTTAGGCCATTCAAATAATATAATCTGCTGAACTCTCTAAAATATGCGTATATTTTAACAATGACCAATTCATTTGACGTGAACCGCCCTTCGCTAAAGCGTTTTCTCAAGTTTGAAAAAAATAAGAAAGTAGTAGTAATTTGGCGAATATGTTGGATGGGACACCAAATTGTACCGTAGCTGGTCTAGTTTTGCTGTCGCAATTGCCGATGGGTGAGCTGGGGCGATATCATGATGTTAAAGAATATTCTTCTTTACTAGGTGACACCTTTTTCCTTTTAATTCAGCGTCGAATCGGTACAATAAATCATCATAGCGCTGGCCCGTGATTGTACTTTCTCTCAATAATAATCAATTAGGATTATGCCGTCCGAATCCCAAAATATCGAGGCCATAACTTTTGCGGCTGATGGTTTGGTACGAGTTCGTCGGGAAAAAAACATTTTTCCGAATAACGTTTGGTTTCTAGCATATAGTAATGCATCCCTGTCTACTTTATAGTCGCATAACATCACAGAAACTTGCTGATATCGCGTTTAAACATGTCTAAACATTGCTTTGAAGTTATCATGCGATTTTGTTTTTGATCAGGAGATGCGATACCTATCTCATACACAATTTTTTCCTGAATGACGTTTTGTACATGTTCAATTGAGCTACTTTAATCTTCACTCAGCGGTCTGCTAACACGACATCATGGACTTTATTGTTCAGATCATCCGTATTCACTTCTGAGACGACCTGGCCGCTCTTCACCCAAGGCAGCAGATTGCTCGGCCACGCTGAAATTCATTAAACCATATCTGATACTAGTCATCAAAGATGCATGGTCCTTATAAACTACCTCCAATTTCTTTTTAATTTCTGTGTATGTTTTCCCATCCAAACCAAAAAATCGAATCACTGAGTGGTATTGCTTTTTTTCCTCAAATACTGAAGCTTGGTCACTTTCAACAGCCTTCAAAACAACACTAATCTATGAATCTTCCGGAAATTTTGACAGACGTTGACTGAAGAATGGTACTCATAGTCGATAATGCACAAAACGCCATCTGTCTCCAAACATGGGTATTTCTGACACCAATCTTATATACTACGAGCAACCGCTATTTTTTAAATTTCCACTTTTATTATTCTTGCAGTAGTTGTAAACTATTAAAATTTGTATACTGTATTTAAAAGAAGCTCATGAATACATTGATATATACATTGTTTTGTTGCTTGGGACCAGGAATTAACAATTTTTTGTTAAGTTAACATACGTTAATGTGGTCTAAACAGTTTTCAGTAATTATGTAGGCACTTAAAATCACTCCGTCAGGGGTGATTATTTTTTTCCACGCATTATATATTTAAAAATGTTACCAACATAATAAAAATATGATCAACATCACTGAATAGTGAATATTGCATGAGCTATATTACGCCTGTTAAAACAATTAAATAACTTTGCAAGGAAGGATTTTGAATTTTTGAATACACAGTAGTACCTGAAGTCCGCAACATCGGGGAAAATTTTGTTTAGACAATATAGACAAATTTTAGCTTTATTATTGAAGATAATTTCGAATCACGTGCAACGAACAACTGTGTAACTTTTCTATCTGCCAAATTTAGCGCTTTCTTTAGAAAATTGCCAAATTCAGCATTATTTTTCAAATTTTTGTAAAATGACAAAGGAGAAAGTTGCTTGCTTTCTATTTCGTTTTTTCAACTAGCACGTTAGTACTTTATTATTTTCTCAAATTTCTTTAAGCAAGTTTAAGACGTTGTTTAAACGTGCGTTAACATTCTGTTACAAACATTTTTGGTAATACTTATTTCTAATTCAATATGTTTCTAGTGTTGGAAATTGGCAAATCGGTAAAAGAAACTTACTTCGTTGGTATATCAGAAAAAAAATAATGGAAAATAAAACTGAATTTTTGAAGAAAATGTCAAATTTCATGGTTAAAAATATGTGTACGATTGTCCGTGCGCAGTGATTTCAAATCATTTTGAAGCAAATAACAAATTTTCTCATAAATTATACGGATTTTATATGTGATACTGTGCATTGCTTAACCTAAATACATTATTTAGACTGTCAGAGATTATTTGCATTTTCTGTAATTTAAAAGTAAATCTTAGAAAAGTAGGTACATAACCATACAAAGTTCAAATTATCTTAGGAACCGGCATCGGTAATGATTTCATGTAAATTTTATTGTAGGAAAACAGGGCACACAATCTTCCTCTTATATAATCGTCATCTAAGTTTATTTCATCGTCGACGTAATTATCAGATAAATCCCTAATAGTACGGATTAATTTCAGTAATTCCCACAATTAAATAAAAAATCCATGGCTTTATCTTAATCGGAGAAGACATCTGGAACCAACTTACCGGCCAAGACAGTTTTGTAATTATCGCCCAAAGAATACATAAAAAACAACTTTCTAATTTATATTTAGACTAAACTCTTTTTCTTTTTGTCATGGCCGAAAATGTGTGCCCATGCATACTAAGTTTTATACATATATTTAATTATAGACGCATATTCGGTTACAATAACGATATGCCGTTTTATAATTAATGCTTTGTACTGACAGGTGTTTAAAGTTTACGCTGGAATGCTTAATATACATAGCGAGCGTATTAATTCAGGTAATACGTTGTATAGTGCATGTTGAAAGAGTAGCAGGGGAAGGTGGTTTGCTTAATAAAATTCAATCGACAAATTAGTTGACAGAATCGATATTGTCGTAAAAACAAATATGAACATGCGTTATGTTTTTGAAAGTGAAATAGTTCTGACGTACAAAGTTAGTGATTAGGTGTTAAATATATGAAGCCTACACCTTATAGTTTTTTTCTCGACAAGAAGTAATGACTATGCAAGAAAAGTTACGAGTTTACTTTTGTAGGTTGTTTGGATATTGGAATATAAAAATATCTTTTTACGAACTTCATTTTGGTATGTCTTGTTGATTAGAGCATAATACATTTTTACTTTAACAAAGAAATGTAGTATATTTGAGGCTTCTCTATTAGACCAATTGATCAATGACCGCCCAAAAATATTTCCAAACAACTGACAAAATTTGTTAAGGAGTAAACAGCATTTGTATTTTGTTTTAACATTTCGTCAATTGCTTGGAAACGTTTTTGGGGTGTTTGCAAGCTAGATCGCCACTTCCACATTTAATAACCAGTACAAGATTTCAATCGTGCTGATAAGACCATTAGAAATGTAATATTGGCTACTTAAAAGTTTCGAGAAATTTCGAGAAAACTCAAGTCTTAACGTTTGTCAACTGACAACGGATCAGTTATGGTTGGTCGCTTTTCATCATTTTTTTACAGGTAACCTGTATACTGCATGTGATAGAAATAGCGCCATTTCTATCTAAAGACTAAAGCAGTATTTGTCAACTTCCCAAACGAATTCGACAATTTCATGAACAATATCTCCCACAAAGCAAGTCAACTGAAATTTCAGGATTATCAAGTTGAAATTTCAATCAAATTACTTTCAATAACTATCAAGTAATAAAGAATAACATTACGGCATTACAAAAGTCTTCATTATCGTTAGTTGTATCCTTGCAAATAGTAGATAACATACAAAGACGGCTAGATATTTAGTGAAAAAAAAAGCTTCCATGTTAGAGAGTTAGATTAAGACAGCTTTATAGTAACAGTGATCCTTCGTTTCAGAGACCATTACAATTGTGCAAACACGACGTCATTAAAGGTCAAATAATCGTTTTCGCTGCCAATAGGGCTTGAGGAAAGCACAATGAAAACGTACGCCATAATTTGGATATTTAGTCGTACATATTGGGAATTTTAATATTTACGAAGTATCTCTGGATATGTACTATGTTAGTTACAAAATATGACTTAAATAATAAATTCTTAAGCAACGTCTTTCGCATTTCCGCATGTTCCAATCGGACGCCTATGGTCAGGAACCGTGACTTGCAAAATTTAATAAGACATTCAAGTTATTTTGTGAGGTCTACGCTAATTAATAACATAATCTTGCATATTTGTTATTATTTTGATGATGTCCATAATTACATGTGCAGATAAATGTTATTGGCGTTCATCATTATCTACTGGTAAGGAATACCTGCCGTTCGTTTCCTTCGACTTTCTTGACTTGGTCATCAACGGAATAACGATTACTATCCATTTTAAAATTGATTAGCAATTACCAAGTACGGGAGTTCTCCCATTAAAAATACTTCAATTATGAAATTTAAGTCGTTTTCTGCTCCTAAAGTGCAGCGTAGCAGTAAAGCGTCGCCGAGATGAATCGGAGCCTTCGAGTTTGCATATGATCAAATGCTCTTTCCACATTATTATTAATGTTTTATTATCAAACGACTTAATGGAAGCCACGGGAAGAACAATTTTTGCGCCGCTGCGAAACGGCAATTTGAATAAAATTATCATAGTGGTGTCGCCTTATAGGGCAATCATTTACTTCATTTGCAAACTACTGGGTTTAAATGATTTACGCCTTATATATATGTTGAATATATAAATAATAACGTGTATTAAGTGGTCCAGAAGGCTCACTTGACGCCATAAATAAACCAACTGATGTAATTTATACCCTCACTCGGGTATTTGTAGTAATAACGTGACAATAGTCTTGAACGAATTGCTGCGATACTAGACTAGTCTTTCTAATTGTACTTAATCAGCTGTGATATATATTAAGGATGTAACTTTTATAAAAGTATGTAGTCACACAAGTTAGTTTTCTAGATATTGATTATTCCTTACGAAACCATCACTATGACCACCGAGTACCATGAATATTAACTGGAAGGGATTGCAGACGCATAGATTAGACGATTTCTCTGTAAAATTTCTAGAAAATCTAGCAACGAATAAGATAGAAAATTTACTAGCAATGATAGATTCATCTTACAGGATCCGAGAATATAAACATTCGATTATATAACTTTTGGTGGACTGTTTTTTAATCCCCCTCAAGTAAAGACATGTATCAAAACATGGCCCATGGCACAGATCCTTTTTGTTCTTGCAACCTTCTCTATTGCAACTGATCTATTGTAACAAAATGCCGTTGCATATGTTAGAATAGTTAGAACCTTTTAATGAATCCTAGTGTCTTTTTTCTTTAGTTCTGTAGGTGTGAAATGGTCTACAGATATGTTGGTGTCAAGTGCGACTGATAGCTACACATTTATATACAATGTGTTCTGCCGTCTCCGGATTTTCTTGGCATTTGATCTTTAGCCCTTTCTAGTGTAAATAAGTGATATTCTTTGTCCCCTCTGCTGAACGATAGCACTATTTTTGTTGTTTTTGGCGAACCTGGTATGTGTGCTTTGCTTTCGCTTTTGTTCTGGAACACTTTTCCTGTGTGAGGGCTTTTAATTATTCTCCCATGTCTTGATTACTTGTGTTATGCGACCACAAAAATGGTTAGGGACAATGAAAGGCATCTACGCTGCTTGTTTGACCAGCTTATCTTCATTTCCTTCAATCCCGTCCTAACCGCAAAGTAATGTCGTTATTGCATCCCAGTTGCGTCAGGTTGTCAGGCATTAAGTCAGATTCATATGCATAAGTCTTAGCCTTTAGAACAGCTTGGCCATTGCTGAATATATTTAGAGTTGCGTCTTGTATAGTTTCCGAGGTATTCAATGATGTACAGGTTTAAAGCAGAAATCTCTGCTTAAAATATGATGGTGTGGAGTCCTGTACGCATTTTTATGTGCTAACTAACTGATGCCTATGCCTGCTCCGACTCTCTTTCTCGAGCCGTCCGTGTACCATAGCACGGTACCAAGTTTGCATTGAGGCTTACCGGGTACTCAGTACGGTTTTCAACAATCATCTTATAAGGCCGATCAAAATCGTATTGCGTCCTTCGCAATGTGTATTAGTTAGGGCTCATCTTAATTCAGAAAGCTTAACAAATCTAGTGTTGCTTTATGCTTGCAAATGCCATAGATAATATATTAAATAATGTTAATAATATAAAATTAATTAAGAACGTACTTACGTTTTACTTTACTTAATATAGAATTAAATTGTTATGAAGGCAAGGAAATTTACAAAACCAACAAATTTTGCGAGTTGAAATTTAGGATCCCAAATTTCAGCCCTTACTCTTTGTTGCACTTATTTTTGCGGTCAGCCTACCGTAACTTTAAAAGTGTTAAATAAGTTGGTTTTAACTTAGATCCAACCTACCAGAACGATTCACGTCACAACTGATCAATTTACTGACTGGATTGGATACTTACAATAAATCCCAACAAGTATATAGCGGCAAGGTTTACGAATAAAACAAGGGATGCCTTTATGAATGTTTCCGTTGATGGCACTTGTGTGCAATGGGAGAAGCAGCTGAAGTATCTCGGTCTCGTGCTGAGTAAGAGGTTAGCGTGGGCGAGCGATGTGAGCGATACTAAAAAGAATTTGGCAAACGCAAGAAATGCCCTACATTCTATATTCGGTGTGGGCAGCGTGCTCGATACGGGTACCACGATTCGATTTTAATTATAATGGACACATAATACACAAGCAGACATTGTATTCAATACAATTCTACAAGATAGGCACCGGGATTCATACCTTCAAGTTGACCTACGAATGCGTGACTTTCTGCACAGTAGCAGGGCATCAACATTCAAACATTGGAATCGCAACAAAACAAGATTCACCGATCCATTCCCTCCTTGGCAAGTGAATAACTGGCAGCTGACACAGGATTTATAGGTACCGATATCCAACAACACCTGAAAGTAATGGCCAAAGGAACACGGGAGAGACCGAAAGAATTCAGCAATCTACTGGTGAAGGAGAAGATTAAGCCGTAGAACCGTCCACCATCGGCAAAGGTGAAGAACAAAATAATTGAGGATGCATTACAGGACGGAAAGTAGACGATAACTATGTACCATAGAGAGGATATACTAAAAATGTGAAACACTGGAAGGAAGCTTAACTAATTCACGTCTACCAGAGCACAAAAATAAATGAATAAGGGTAGCAATCGCCGCGAACTACTTCAGAAAGAGAATGATTGTTAGTTTAGTTTTAGTGTTGAAAATGATAGTTGAGTTATCGAAACGTGTTCTTGTGGTACCGAAGTGTTGTAGTAAAGGTGATAGTGAAGTGCTTTAATATAAATCAGATGGAAAAAGAAACTAAGTTAAGGCTCACTAAAAATGGATTTAAGATGTAGTGAGGTCATTATATAATTTGAACTATGAACTCTATAGCCCGACGGCTCTAAGAAATATATTCCACGATGATCTAAAAGAAGACTAATATAATAGACGTTATGTTAAGAATATGCAAGAAATTAATAATTTATTATACGTACATCAGTTTGTTAGATGTCAAAAGACAAGTATATTTCATGCTTCAGTTTAATAATTATAATGGAAATAAGCAAGATTTTATGACGATAAAGATATACATAGATATTTACACAAGCACACATTGTATTCTATAAGATAGGCGTAGAAAGTAACCAAATCTGTTAAAATCAGTGGTGTAAAGCATGAAGTTGATTATGTCGGAATGTCATTGAAAAGACATGAAGTTGGGACCGCACGAGTATAGCAGTAAGTAAACAGCAGGTATTCCGTAGACGGACACAGCTGTGGTATTCATTCAACTCCAGCAGTATGTAAATTTAGACACTGTCCTCCTGCATATAAGAATATCGCACGCCATATTCCCCTCCGTCGGAATTATTAGCTCCCTTCAAGTTTACTAAAAGCGATTTATAAATATATACCTTGTATAAAATTCATTTTAATGTAATGTATCTGTATAACAACTGTTGTCTTTGATATTTTGTATAAATTCATCCCGAGATATATTCATAGGAATCGACGAAATATTTAGTTTCTGGAACGTATAAATACAACCGATTTTTATTAACTACAAACGATAAGTATACGACTTAAAATTGATAATATATGAGGATAGATATGGAATAAAAAGCGTAATTTAGTTGCTTTTCTGATTATCAGAACGGTACCTTTGTTTACAGTTTTACAGTTCTCTTTATTTCAATAATTACGTGCTTAAAAGATATTAAACAACGGGAAAAATGTTGTAATATAGGTTTCATTACGGACATTCTTACGCCATGAGAGAAGGAAATGTATGCATATACTGCCGTCTGTTGCGTCTCTTCTAGTTAATAGTAGAACATCGGGGATCTATGTATTTCTGTAGCAAAACAAACAAATGTTCCTCTTTTGAACAACTTTGTATGGACAGAAATAACAGTAGGCACGATTTAGAAACTCACAACGATGACATTTATATCTATTGTATTTTCGGCATTCTCTTCTACGAGAGTCGATAAATTACTTCTCGGTGTTCACATTTCAAGATTGTTTTCATTATAGAAACAAAAAGATAATCATGCGGAGGAAAAACAGAATCCAATATTTTTCAATGTATACAAAGGGGTTGCTTCGTGTTAACTGACTTTATTATATATCTTACATTAGCTAATTAAAATAGAGAATTATTTGTATTTGGCCATTTGTTAATGTTGGGATTTCGGAGCGGGCCAATTCTGATTATATTTATTCCAGTGAACATATTTTTGTCGCGTCGATACCGTTCAAGTATTTCTCTTAAAATTTCATTTGATTGAAAAACATTATTACAAAAAATGAATTTCCAAGAGAAAATTGGTCTTAGAAATGGTTAACGGTATCTAGAAAGAAATCATAGTTGCAAATATTAATGATGGCTAACTCTACTTGAAAAATATGTAAAGCTTTAAAATGTTTCAATTAGAATAAGTACCGTAAGAAAACCACTTAATTTTATATTGGGCAAAGACTTCATTCTTCAACAATTGTGAATACACCCTTTGTGTGTGTGTGCGTGTATCTAATACTTGAAGTTACAATAGAAGCAAACGCGAAACTATTTGTATGTGTCATATGGCATATTCATATTCATAAGTATTGAATTACAAGCGAAGTAATAGTTGTAGATGAAATTGCATGGCATACAAGAGTATTTTGTATGTAGCGCATGGCCGTTGGCTACTGTAGAATAATTTTGCCGTGTCATTAAGTTCACTCTTGACGATTCGCTGATGTCGTTGCCTCACTCTCCTTGTTATATACATAATTACTGTTCAACTCTGCTATTCCGTATTAGACGAGTCGGTTACCAAAAGGGACAAATTAAAGATACTAGGGAACAAGAATACTACTACACATAACAACACAGTGAGAAGAACATATCAACTGATCCCACGAAACAACGATCTACTTCTCAACCGACACGCGAAGGAGGAAGTATTCAATACACAGCAAAGGAACATCGTCGGTACGCGCGGTTTCGGCACACAGACAAATCCTTAGAAGCTGAACACCTCTATCAAAATGGAGAGAAAGAAAAGCGTACGGCAATGTGGAAGTTAGGAAGAATCCGAACAATTTCAGCTGCGAGGATGGAGATCAACTCTTCTACACCATGACAGTACATATATGGATTAAGAGAGCAGAGCGGAAATAGTGTATATACCGAGGATCACCAGACATCTTTGGAAACCTTTTGCGGAACGTCAAAAGTAAACTTAAGGGCATGGTAACACCCAGAAGATTACGAGGGTAGCACTATAAGTTTTTTCAACCACTGGACAGCGCTATTGAGATTTAATATTTGATATTGTCGAAGTTATAGCACATAAATCGGCCGGGTAGTTTGTTTAAGCAAGAGTTTAAAAACAGCAGCAATGAATACATACGCAAAGGTAATAATTGGATGATTTTTTTACGATTGTAGCAAAGGCCTACCACAACAACAATGCCTTGAATCACTTCGTTCAACTTTTGGTAATAACACACCATCAGAGAAGACTGCTTGCAACTGGTTTACGGAATTTCGTTGTGGTCTTGCTTCTGTCAGTGATGAATTTCACGAAGGTTGCCCAAAATCGGATGTTGTTCTAAAAGATATCGAAATTGCGTGCAACATGATTGAGGGGATCGGCAAGTGACTTACCGCAAGATAAAGGCATCCTTAGGCATATTGAAGACTGTGGTACATTTCATTTTGCATGAACATTTAGGTGTGAAAAAATATCTGTTCTCGATGGATTCCGCTTAATTTGGCTTACGTACAAAAAAGGCTCGTGCCCATTGATGTATGGAAAAACCTAGGAAAATTCGTGTGGGAGGAATTAACATGCGACGAAACTTGCATATACTCATTCGGGCGGAAAACTAAGCAACCACCAACTGTTTGGGTGTTCCCAAAGGAAGCAAATCCAACAAAACTATTCGTTTACGAAACATTTCAATGTTAACTTGTATGTTTCGTTGTACTTGACATGTTGAAGCATTGCTTTGGAAGATTGAAGAAGGGTTAGTGCTGCATCGTACATAACAGAAGTGAAATCAGTAAAAACAATCGCATTATTCTTCATCATGACAACGTCAGCTTTTACACAGCACATCGAGCAATTTATTATTTGAGTAAGAAAAGCATATAATTAATGTCCTATTGTTCTTTTTGTCTCCAAATTTGAAAAAAAAAACCTGAACACATCAAGAAACTGATGAGGTTTTCAAAAACCATTCTTTGGAGGTACCACCTTCGGAGTGGAAAAACTTTTTCGAGAATCGGTTCCCATGCAAAGGTATATAAATCTTAATGGTGAATATTTTCAAAGCAATAAAACGATTTGTATAAATTTTTTCTTCATTTTTTGTTTTTGTAAAAACTTGAGGTATTATATATATGTAGAAAAGTTGTATATGTAGAATAGGTACCCCTATTCTCCAATACTTTGCCTTTTAATTTTAAAATCACCTTGGAGAAATCAGTAATTAAAAATATAAGAATCGAAATGATTAATTTTTGATCAATTCTTCTAATTTCAAGTTCACACTGAGTATATATTTTAGGTATTATTAGCATTTAACAAGGTATAACTTGTTGTTGAGGCAAATGTTTTGGGTTGGAGTTATGATAGTGTTTAGATATAAATATGTAGTGTAGTGCTATAATGTACAACATTGAGCTTAGTTGTCAATTAGCGCCACGCACAGTGAGTTCAGTAACAACTCAACTTCTTTTATCTCCTTCGATCTAAGTAGCGCGTGAGTTAGGAGAT
>CACRWH010006653.1:0-12992 GCA_902655005.2 Marronus borbonicus | reverse complement strand
TGAGAGTATCTAATTAAAGATACTCTAATCACGGAGATTGTCGAATTAGTTATGTAATTGTAATTAGATACTCTCTATTATATCTTTTTTTAAATTCTCTTGCTTAGTCGGGACTGATGAAAGAAATGATCAGATATCATATTCCTTCCTCCTTCTTGAGTTTCTCTGGCATATTTAAAACTATTCGTTTTCCTTAGTTGCATTTACATTATTCGCTTTTTCCCACTGTGTATTTAACGTTTGTAAACATGTGAAGTTTCACTATTGCTTACTGCCCAAATCATTATACCATATTTTCTTAGCTTTCATGATATTTGAAAAGACACCTACATGGAAAATTTGCAATTACTCGTCCATAGTGATGTTCTCATGCTACGTGTATGCTTCTTGAAGGATAAGATACGATAACAAATAAAGCTCCTCAGACTCAAAGGTACCGGATATTTAATCTACACCGCACTAAATGCATTGCAAGGAATAATTTATTTGGATATTGGGAGATTGAGGAATTAACAACACATTTTTCGACGCAGTGTTATAATCAGGGATTACTAGGAACCCCAGTGATATAACGGGTAACTCATTTTAGTTTTCAAGACGAAGTATTTCCTATTACGATACCTACGCTTAAAATAAATATGATTTGCACAAATGGAACAAAAGCGCTGGCTGTATACGTTAGAGTAAGGCTAAGACAAGGTTTTCGCGTCATAACCTCGCCTTCACCCAGTGAGTTGTTAGCAACTTACAACCTATTTTAATTTAAATAGTTTTACTATTTAACTATTGGTTTTCTTATTTGCTCGAAATTTTACATCTTGTGTTTGTTTATTCTATACTGAAACATAAATAAAACATGGGAAAGCTTAAGGGAAGCAAAAGGGAGTTTTATTTTATGACCGGCTGCAATCCCCAGTATTGTTTTCCATTTCTACCGTTGTTCTACAGCCCTAAGTACCACGAGGTCTCTCCAGGATGAATTCCATGGTGTTATGAAGATTAAACTCAACCAAATCTAACCAATAACAAAAAGCACTGGTTCATAGCATTCCATCGTAATGAGGGAAATAGAGACAGGTCTGAAATTTAGAAGCAAAATTATAGAACTATTTTCGGAAAAATCTATCCATTTATACTTAACATAACAAGTCATTTTGATTTTATTGAAAGAAGAAACTTGTTGATTGATTTTGAAGTTGATTTTAAATTGTTTTATTTTAATGATTACAAAGATACTTTCTGACACTGACTTCAATTCCCGTCTTCCCTCTTAATACGTTTAAAATTTTATTCTAAATTCAAGTACTTAAAACCAATTAACAATGTTCTTCAGGCAGAATACGTCGTTAAAATCTTGTATATTTGCAACTTAATCCAAATACAATTCCATAAGACCCTTCAGAACCATTCTCCGTTTACCAGCCGTCGCAATTGTTCTCAAGAACCGCAGTATTCTTAATAGAAATACTTACCATTGAAGCGCATACTCCAGTGGTTATAAGAAAATGATCTGTCGGCCCAAAGACCCCGCTTGTTACCTCCAAACAAACTATTATGATTGCTTTTCACATCGAAGACCGCTATCCTAACATTTCCACGTCCAGATCAGCAAGTCTTTTTTACCTATATAGGATTATGAACACTCGCCTGTTCATACCGGCCGATGTCCATTCAATTCGTGTAAGAGAGCAATTTCTGCATTATTCGATTTGACAAAGATACTTGAAAAGCCAGCCTGCCGTTTCATTATACCATTGTAGTAAACGACGGAGAGCATATTCGAGAAGCAACACAAATTCTGGCTCTTCGCCATAAATATGTACTCGAATCATACAAGGATGCACGGATATATCATTTCACCTGCTTTCAGTTGCAAACCTATTTTTAAGCAACTCGTACATCAATTGGGTCATAGAAATAGTCGTTAGATGTAAAGCACCAGCTGACATGAATCGAAACAAAATCCGAAAAGGTATTGCATGAAAAGAGGCTTAACTATGTTCTTTTAAATTTCAATAGATATTAATGATGTATAGATACATGTTTAGTAGCAAGATGGAATTTTATAGCGCTTGTTCTCTGTCAATACGGCAAGCATTTGGAAAATACCTTTCGTTTTACACGACTCCTTTTGCCATTTCAACACTCAATGCAAATTTATTTGCGCCGCCAAGCGATAGATAATATCGACTAGAGAACACAAACCCCGTAAATACTCATTTAAATTAAAAACGATATTGGCTTACAATGGGGTTAGAAAGATAAATTTCTATTTGATATACACCGGCGAATAAATAACTAGCTATTCAATATGATGGTGAAATCGAAACAGAAACTTATGTAATATACTAACGCAAATTTAATTTATTCATCATATTTTTATTGTATAAGCAATCTCCGACGCTCAATTGTTGCTAACAATCGTTTGTATTAGTTTATATTAGCGTTCTCGTAAAAACTGAGAAAATCGAATATGGAGGCGTCATTAAATTCTTTCGTCTTACGCCTACGCAAATTAAACCTTAGAGTGATGCTGCTTACGAAGACTGCACCACCATTTGCCAAAGTGAAATTTTGGGCACTTGAATTTGGTTGTACCAACTTACTTGACAAGCTAAACGAAGAAGTTGAGGGAAAACGGCCGCATTTGAAGAAGAAGAAAGCTTTGCCCCAACAAGACAACGCACCGTGTCACATTTCAGTGGTCACCATGCTACAAATTCAGGAATTGAAGTTCAAATTGATTGACCACTCACCATATTCACCGATGAGACCTTCTGTTTCCTAGGATCAAAGATCCGCTCGAAGAACAAAAATTTTCATTGAATCACTGTTGAAGGTATATAGACTTAATTAATATACTAGTAGTACTGCAGTATATTTAGAATAACTTTCATTCTTGTGTTATATGCTGTTTGCTTTTAGGCAAAAATATTTGAAGGTTATGTTCTTAGAAATACGTAAGGAAATGTTATGGCACGGGTGATTTCGCAATTGTTAAAAATTCGCAAATCTCATAATTTTTTCTTGGTAATACCATTGAGTTAAAAAATATATTGATATAGATATAGATAATTTTAAAAACGTCTCCTTTGCCAAAGTTAATGTTTTATATGGCTTTTAATAGCAACAGTGTCGTTTCTACAAAGACCTTGAAAAAGTTTTGAGAATATGGCCACAGTGCCATTTGAAAAGAAAAAATATATCAACACTTTTTTAAGGTCATTGTAAACACGACAATACTGCTATTAAAAAATATTAATTGATGATTTTTCTCAAAAAACGTTGATTACGTTGTTATTTAGGTGCTTCCAAACTTTCCGGGCGTACTATCTACGTTAAAGTCGCATGTAGGTTTTGCCTGAATTAATTTTACAAGATATGTTGACAACTGTGTACTTACATTGGCTCGTATATTTAAAGTATATGATATAAAACCTTGATTAAGATTTATTCCAAATTATTTCAAAAACTACTCTGTTCAGTTAGTCGGTAAAATCTAACAACCTGTAAGGCAATTATCAAGAGTAGACGGACAAGTTTTAAATAAATCACACTAATTTTGCACTGAAGAAATATTTAGTTTCCAATTGCATTAGGTTGCACTGCTAGTAGTGCAATTTATAATGGTTGAAATGAAAAAAAAAACATGCGCTTGTCTGATTGTTTTTTATCTTTTTCTATTAATTAAGTTAGATTAGATACATATAGGCACATATCAACCAGACCTCTAACTGTTCAAAGCTATTTATGCATGTACCATATCTAGTATTCAAACCAAAAAATATAATGCCGTACATAGTAAAGAAAAAAGAACTTTGTAACCACGGGCGAAATCCAAACCACATTAACACTCTTATGCCAATATTTCATGAAGTCAAGTCGTATGATAAATTGCTTTTTCAATAATTGAAATATTCTCTTAGTCCGCGAAATTTATTTTTAGGCATCAGATTAGAAACTATACCCGACGAATACGTTGAACTTTTAATATAAAACTAGCAAAGAACGAACGGCAGATCGAGAATCTGGAAAGCTGACGTGAACGTTTTAAAAAATAGCGGCTGGCATAACCGGTATCCCAGAAATCTAGTATGCGGAGGACGTGAAACAAGTGATGACGCAACCTGTGCATGCGGATTTTTTTTTTATCACATCTTGGAGAGTGATATAAAACTTGAATGGGATTTGTGAGATTCGTCTCGAGAAATTACACGAATATAAAGATGTACATTGACACATATATTTCTATTGTTTAGGCAAACCCTATCATTTACCATACTTTCGCTGTTATTATTTATGTTACTATTAGGGCAATATACCTGGGTATGATGTGGAAATATGCTTTTATGCCGGCGAGTCCACCCAAAATTGATTATTCACAAACATCATCCTTACAATCTTTTAAAGAATTTGGGTTTCCGCGTTGAAACCGCGTCGTAATTGCGTGCGAATGCCCACGTTTCGCTATCAATTGTATGGAGCATCTTCTGGGCTGCTGCATGCTGGGTCGCTGCTGTACGCAGAATTATTCTTCGTATAGCCGCGACGGCTAAGTCAAATGCAGTCAAAACCTATTGACGACAATTACGTTCCAGTAGCCGATGTAATAAAAAAATTGCAAAACACTTCGTTGTCCTTACGGGATTTGTGAAATTGTTGACCACGTATATACAGTGCTACATATTTTAGATGACGAAAAAAGTGTTTCAGTCAGTGAAAAATTTAATGCTATATTACGTAAAAATATCGATTTTTCTAGATTACGCCATCTTTTTAACAATAGTGTTGCGATCCGTTACACAAATTCAAAGACCACTTTAAGTACACGAATATTACATCGCTAGATGTAAAACGATCTTTTTCTACGTATAAGCAGATATATACGCCACAACGGACGGGTCCTAAAGAGACCGCTGTAGAAATATATGATATGATACAGTTGTTGAAGGCCTCGCTTCCGTATTTCTTTTCAGCTATCTAAACATATTCGATAAGTTGTTGACTATATTATGTTTGCGTTTTCATAGATTCTCTTCTTGTTTTTTTGTTCTAAATAACACGCACGTTTATTTCGGTTAACCCAGAGTGGTGACGCTACTGCTAGGCAATCAACTTGTTGTGCTCTACTGATGATATACCAGAAGTATTAATACTGTTTAGGAAAAATTGTAGGCGTGCACAAAATTTGTAAGAAGAATGACGTTCACATGCAGGAATTAGGTTTCCTGCAATCAGCTTGTTGGCATAGTTAGCCAAGTCTGTTATAAGATTCTTTGCTCACACAGAGTCAAACAGATTTTTTAAGCTTCCTTTATCCATAAGAGCTGTCGTAACCACAGTATATATAACCTTCCTTGATATAGATCAAAATGGCAAATATTCATTTTAAAATATGATTCTTATTATAGTTTCAGTTTTACCTCACAAATTCTATGAAAATCTTTATACTGCACTGCTCTCTATGTATATTTGTAATCCATATTTAATGTTTACTTTTGTCTGCAAGAAACGTTGAAATAGGTTTCTTCAACGATGTATGATTACAATTTACAACGCAACACATTTGAGGCATTATTCAGAATTCAGTCGCATTCTTTTTTACTTTCTACAAACCCAAATTCAGGGGAATTCTTTATTCTATTTTCCCCAGATGTTTGGTAAAGAAATTTAGTAAATTGATGACATTTCTGCCATTTTGAAGGTTTTTTTTTTTCATCTAAAGAACGAAGCGGCAATACCTCTCTCTAAAGAGTTTACCTTAATGTTTACTACAAATCAGCAAACATTTATCATTGAAAGTTATTTTCATAATAGACAGAAGCAACAGAATGAAGAGTGGTCTTACTCTATGCAATACGTCTGGATGAATATCGTCTTCATTATCTGCATTTTATAGTGTCATTCTTGGACAAAGATCAGATTACCAAAACCTTTATTGGGTCACATCGTAATATTATTAGGTGGAAGTGATATCGTTGGATTCCACTTTGGCATGACTTCCGGTGACACCAAAAATACAATTGAACAGCTGATAACACCAAAACTTAATTTAAATATAGAAATGGACTTGTCTTAGTATTAGCGTTCAAAAGTTTGTATAAGGGAGATTCTGTAAAACTTCAGTATGCATGCCCAAGTGAAGTGCATAAGAATTTTTCGTTTATTTCGTGGATTTCTTTAACCATCACTCACAAAGTCAATAGAAAACAAGCAATTATAATGTTTCTAAATAATCTAATTTTAGAAACTAGTTATTCCATGTCAAAATACAGTTGTTATCGTACATTCTGGTTTCAATGTCGTGTTACATTGTCCGAATGGTAATATCACGAAAGGCATTCAAATAATTCAGCATAATGAAATTACGTAATGAGGCTTCAAACGCTTACATCGATAATGAATGGTTCTAACTAAACAATGAAATTAAAATTTGCAATGCACAGCATGCCATGGAACTACTACCAGTCCAATATAGTACAGTATAGCCATTTCATTAAAATTAACATCGAATCAAATAATTAACTTTAGTGCACCTGTTTCGGGTAACGCCTGTTGTACCTGTTTCGGGTAAAAATATTGTAGGCATATAATTAGAATCGAAGAGCTTTTGAATACAAACCTGGAAGCCTACATTTAAAATAGATAAATGCAGTGTGGTGCCGCATAGATACTACAAGGGGGAAAAAATTCTACTATTGACATAAAAAAAAAAATTGTTCTTCATAAAAGCTCTTGCTTATTCTAAAACCTGTACTAATATGAAATTGCATTGAATGTAGTGCTTACACATAACGTTATGTAGAACGTTTTTTTTTCAAAACTCAACACCAAACAGGTTTCCTCTCATATGAGAATACACAATGTTACAACAACTGCTTATATTATGTGCGTTAGTTAGAAGCAAATGCAAGGGGGAGGTCTCAAAGCAAATATGCATGTTTCTATTTAAAATAATTATTATGTTACAGTAACATATATATTCTATGTAATTATGTACAACTTAACGGTCATTGAAATCTGAAAGGCTGAATTTTGAATATTTTAACATGTATTTTCTATATTTGCAAATATTACTTTTGTCGACTCAGACAAATAAAAGGTAATTGAAAATATAAAATAAAAGTTATATTTATTATTCTTGATATTCCAGATTCTGATCTTAAGTAAAAAAAACTTTCCGGCAGTTTGGAAATACAAATGTTAAATTTATTACTTTCTTAGATAGTACCATTATTGAAGACACTTCATTAATTGGAACGAATGGCTTAACTAACATTCCTTCTTTTTGTTTATCAGGGGTATATTTCATTCAATCACCAAATTTCAACGTTAATGGCATTACTATATCAATTCTTTCGAGTTTTCCGTAAATTTGATTCAAGGTTTCATTCTTCGAATGCCATCATTCCATCATGACCTGTGTATATTCGAAATTTAGGTTCGCAAATTAATGATCTCGTTTTGTTTATTACATTTTCTTTCATCGTATTATCTGAACACTTGTTTCTTGTCATCATCTCACCGTAATACGTTTTCCTGAAATGAATTGTACCTTCTCTCTGTAGGCTGAATATAACTAATATATATTCCTCAAAATCTATAATTTAAGCTTTTGCAGTTATACTTCATGTAGGAAGCTGTGAAACGTTGTGTGTTACTTGATAAGTTCTAGTTAAACAGTTCTGAATATCTCGATTGGGCGAGAATTTTCTTCAAGGTTCCTTGTAAGTAACTGCACGTGCTACTTATCACCCATCATAATCTAGAGAAATGAAATTGAAATCTGAAAATCTACATTTACGGATTTTTGACAATCATCAACGTAAATTCCCCAATTTGCTTCTACTTGTAGGGGACACTGGTATTAATTCTAGCAAGGGCCAATTGTAACACATTTAATACTTCTACCTCATGTGAATAGATTAATACGACAAATAGATTTAACAGTTGTTTATGTTGGTTCACTGAAACACTTCACTATTACCCCTTACCACAAACACTTCACTGAAACTGTATGCAGGTTTCGAGAGCTAAGCTATCATCTTCAACAACACTACTGAACTCAGTAAGTTCAGTAGTGCTGATGAATCACAGAATAAAAATTTTGCAGAAGTATGCAATGACATATCAAAACCCAGCACTTCGCGTACTGGCGTAACTCCACTCGCTAGTAAGATCACCACAAAGATTGGCTATTCAAAACAACCCAAACACGAAAAGCAAAAACAGTAATACTTACAGATTCCAGTGAAAAGAAGTTATTTGAAGAAAGGTTAAAAAAAAAACGTGTCCGCTGTTAACAGGAAAAGTTGAGAAGCAAAAGAGTTGTGAGACATTCGAAGTACAGCGAGAAATTTTCAGAAGAGTGATCTGACAATATTCTATACCTGTTTAACATGTACTGTACCCTTCAGTGCACGAATGCGGACCCGGTCTTAATTGTTAGGAAACGTTTTCAGATGTTTTAAAAGATCTAAACTATCTTTAACAAAAATCAACTATACCATATTGCACCGTAAGCATTACATTCTTAATTCTATTTTTCATTAGAAACAATTCAATTTCTTTAGGCACAATAAGTTAGAAATTAAATGTTGTTACAATTGTTGATACCGGTCTCCCGTAAATCAACTTACTTGTTTCAAGTGGAAGATTCTTATATCAACCCACATTAATTTCCATAAGTTTTGTAAAGACTACCTATTATTGCTCTTAAGAAAAACTAATTTCACTGCCGTAGATATTTTGAATAGTGTTGAAAAATAAACAAAAACAATTTAAAGAAATCGGTGTTTTCCTTGGTTTTACTGATGTAATTAAATTTAGTTAATGAAATAAAAATATATTTATGATTTCCATGATGGCAGCCATAAATATACACTTGGAACGTAAGTAAATATACGTCTCTCGAGATGTTGCATCTGCAGCCATCGAAACATCTAGGTATATTACAAAGAGACTCCGCAGTGTAGTGGTTAACGCCTCCATCCGAAAAACGGGAGTCGTAGGTTCAATTCCTACCGGTGTCTAATGAGATTTTTATATCGTTCTCCGAAGATTCTCCGAGGGAAGCCATAAACATATTACATAAATTGTAATATATCGAATCTAGTGGAAACAAGGATACACCAATTTACTGATAATAGTAATACACACAACGACAAGGAATACAGAAAAATAAAATGCCAAACAATTGCTCTAGACCCGTCTAACGTTCTCGTGAACACTAACGGAAGTAGTACGATTCACTTCTTGACGAATGATAACTCGCCCAACTAAAATAAGCCATATGCACTATGACGTAATATATTTATATAACATCACTACATCATAAATATTTTCAACGTTCATTTTACAGATGACAAGTACATTTCCAAATGAAATCAACCATTAAAAGCATTTAACATTCTTGTCCTGCATTGTTTAGATATTTCTTTAGAAAGTCGGCTGTTTATGTTCCCTCGCAGCCTTTGCCTACCGACGAGAAGAAAAAATAAATAGAAAAATCTCGATCCCATGAGATCAGAATGAGGCTTAAATACGCGTACCGCCACTCGCGCTACGGAGCCTAATGAGGGATTAAAATGCAAAAGAAAGATTGCTTAAATGAATATCTCCTGGTGGAACTGTGACGGAGCAGGATGCCGATGATTTCAAAAGTAATAACTTTGCATGCAAATCGTGTTGCTCACCGTTGTAAGCTAAACGTACAAATTACACCCTACGTTGCCGAGCCGGCATCAAGTTGAAGGGGCGAATGAAGCGAGCGCGGTAAACGGCCAGACGCGATGCGATGGTTACAGTTCCATCTTCGTGAAGTTTTAATTTGGAAAACTCTCTTGAAAAGAAATGGCACGGAATGCCATGCCGCTTATAAACGAAACAGTGTGTACGTTGCCTGCTAGTACTTCATACGTTGGTCATTAATTTTGCAATAAGTGCAATTAATTCAGCTTTCCACTAACTTTGTTGCACAGAAATTAAACCACCCTTTTATTTATTCAAAGAAAATTGTGTTTTTAGCAAAGAACAAAACAGTTCACTCATCTTTTTTTTCTTTTGCATCCAGAGGACTGAAAAATCATATTTTGCTAAAGTGCCTTTTTACGCCGTAAGTCGGACAAACAACCGCGCAAGTAGTACTGACTGGTGCGAGTATCTCAATAAGCATATCAAAGTTGAACGACTGCAGTACGCCGATGTCGTGTAACTCATAGCCGATAGTGGAAGATTTCGGTCACCAGTCTAGTTATGAGTTATAATATTACAAAACAAACTGATGGCGCAATTCATTTCAAAATGTTTAGTTACAAAGTTATTACTGCGTTAATCAAATTTGTTTCACATACTACAAAGTGCAATTAAAAGCCCCAGATAAACGTTATTTTATGATTTTAAAAATAGACTTCTTTATACTTACATATATAATTAAAACGTCAAAGCCTCATACCTCAATACTTCGCCATAAACACTGAGAATATGTTTCCCGTTGTGATCATTTCGATGTACTAATAACTAATTAAACATGATGTGTTAAAATGTTTGCGTGGGCTCGTGCTCGTGAGACTCGCGACTGCCAACAGTCATATAACGCTTTGTTCGTGGTTGTGGCTCAGTATTTACTCACAATGAACAACGACGAACGTACTGGAGCAGCAAGTAGTAGCTTTATTCCAGTGCACAATACTTCCATGCTTTTTCATAATTTTCTATATGTTGCTAACAAGGCATTTATCTATTTTTAATCCATCTTTCCACTTCATTTCTACAATGTTTTCTGAGCGCGGGCCCGCCTGTACCTTTTTCCCGGACCACGAGGATTGCGAGTACAACCAGCTTTTCATTTATGTACTGCCCCCAATGAGGTCATGCAAGTCTTAGCTCGCACGACTCCTAAGACTTAAGCTTGGCTTGCGCAATCGTCTACATCATAAAAAGTCGCAAGCACATGCACAAGTACGCGTACATATTAAGATTTATAAGGTGAATTGTGATAGCCTAGTTATGTTATCAAACCACTTTCTTATGAATCTGCTTGTTTCATTTTCTCTTCTTCTTTTTCGTCTTTGATTATGCCCAAACAGGTTTACATTCATTACGTTTCTTATAGCGTGTTTTCTGACGTTGTCGCCCACCTTTCCTTCCATCGTTTTAGCACCCCCCTTCTGTATATTTTTATTAGCCATCCTATTCCAGCTTGGTTGATATGATTTGATGGTGATGATTATGAGTTTTATTTCTTTCTTCTGGCTTTAACGAACTTGACTTCGTATTCCTTTTACTGTTTCGACACGAGACTCCTCTCCGTACGTCATCACTAATGTTACTATTGTTTTATTAAATTTTGTTTTGGCATCAGTTGCTAAGTACTTGCTTCTCCATACGATGTCTCAGAAGCATCTTGATATTTCTGCCTATCATTGTTATAGCTACAGGCATTTTTCATATTTGGTTTCTCCATCTTTCTTGGGATCAGTAATACTCCAGTTTCTGTTTCCATCCTTCATATAATTCGATCCTTCATATGTTTGTCGACTAGAATAATTTCGTTCCAACAACATGTTGCTGTCGATTTCTCTATTACGCCCGTTTGTAACCATGCAATAACCTCAATAATTTTCTGCATAAAAATGTATACAAGAAATACGTGACTGACTTCAATCCATTAAATTGTTGGCAACGCAGCAAAATTTTGTTACAGAAATTATACAAAATGTTGCCACCGTACAATAAAGTCACTTGGTCTACTAATGAATGAATGAAATCTCAGTCAATTTTTATTACCTTGAAATGCTGTTGCTACTGTTACGCCCGTCCTAAATCAATGAAGAACTATTTATTTCTATCGTTATACCCATCTTATTACGTTTTGGAAAATTATGTGACTGGAAACGATCGATCGTTAAAAACGGCCCTCACCTTAGTTATGTATGTAGTGTTCTTATAATTGCAGTCGTTCTTTCTTTCTTCAAACATGTACAGAATAAATTAAATTTTCTTTATCATAATTTCACAAATTGAGTATTACTTGAGAATTAGTTGTCAGTGCTTATATTCTACGGCTGCAGATACTCACTAATATCGGCCGTTAAACGTTGGATCATGAACTCGTGTGGCATTTACAGGCTGTATTATTGAAAGAAATTTTAATTAATTGAAAGTCCAATTGCAAGAATATAAAACATTGTCTATGTGAAATGTGTATCATAATTTTAGTTCTTAGTTTTAGATCAAGTCGCCTTTGAGAGAAGACGTATTTGGCTAAATAATTAATGTTCAAAGCAAATTGAAGTATTTTAGCGTTTACATTTTACTTATTCTATCAGTTTATTTTTGTAAATGTTATCTACAATAGGTATATATGATCTACTCTCGGATATATCTATATATAAAAATTATCTTTCAACTTAAAACAAAATATCCCATTTGTATAACGGTACAAATGTTACACAGCTGGATCAATTGGAATTTATGAAATGTAATTAATTTGGACATATCAGCCAATAGTTATTTCATATTCTAAATTAAATTTTAGGACTAATAGATAACACTTCAAATATGATAACCAAAAGTAAAGTGTTCGAGACTCGATATTTAAATGAACTGAGATGTAAATAAATATTAAAATGTATAGTTTAAATTTAATAACTCTTATAACATTTGAAATATCACGTAATTAGTGAATTTGACTTCGTTTTACTGAAAAAGGCAAGTTAATAATGGCACAACAAAAAATAGCTTAGAAAAACTAACCATTTAAGGCAGGTAAATATTTGCAATGTCAACGAAAAATAATATGCTTGAAACCAGCCCGCGTTAAACCATTCCTTTATTGTCCTAGACCGGAACCGTGGAGAGCCTGCAAGAACCCTTAAATCAAACAAAAGAGTTGATTCTTTGTCTACCCTTCTTTATTATGCTTCTGGCTTGAGGACTCATTAATTAAAATTACTTAAACTTGAATAACATCTAAGTTTAATGCGCAACAT
>CACRWH010006652.1:0-12992 GCA_902655005.2 Marronus borbonicus | reverse complement strand
AAAAGTTTCCAATTTGTTGCCAACTTTTACAGACACACTGTATATATATATTTTATTTATTCACTAGAAATTTTTTTTTTTTTTATATCTTACCATAGCTTCAATGGCGTCGAACATAAAATTAACATATTTTACAACTCGTGGTTTCGGGGAAGTAATTCGGGGAATGTATTTGATATTGTTCCACTATATCTTTTGTTTGTTGAACTAATCTTCCTTAAATTATATTATTATTGAAAAGATCTGTTGTTACCTATTTGTTTACGTATGACTACAACTTGCCCTTTCTTCCAGTTATCAGATATTTTTCTACCTTCTATATTTTAACTAAGTCAGTATATTTGTTCATACGAATACGGTTTCTCCTAATGCTTTTTGTTACGGGGCGAGCTATATTGGTGATGGATTGTTACTATTACTATTATTGTGTTGGATTTCCTACTATGTCTTCTCCGAAATTTTCACCTACACTTTCTCATTATTCACCTCTATCACTTCAATCTATTAACATAGTCCTACTAAACCGATGCTGTTTGATATACCTCGCCTACTAAATTTAATTCTTTCTATTGATCTTCTTGCTTGCAGATGTTATGCTGGCACAATTAGTTTGTTTATTGCTATATTATGTTATATACTTATGTTTGTCCATACATATTACGAAATATTTTTTGGAGCCTTATATTTGGTCCTTCTCAATAAACAACTATTGATTTTCGGTGACCTTAATCGTTCGAACTTTGATTCTATCAACGATCGTAAAACTTCCACACTTAATAACTTCATGTCAACTTTGGAAAACAACACAACAATATCTTGACCTGTAATGATACGTTACTTGATTAGAGATGGGCAAATCTTAATTCGCCACGACTAATGATTATGATTAAAAATTAAAACGTTATTCATATTCATATTCATGACTAATGAATAAATCCATCATAATCATGGCGATAACTACACGACTAATAACTAAATCCGATCATCGCAAACTTATGAATAACGAATAATTGAATATGTGTTCGTCATGATTGACCATTGTTCATGAATATCTGTTAGTCAATAATCGTGATTACTAATATCCCGAATACCCGATTGATCTGCCGAAATGGCGATCGCCAGTAGGCCTCCTATATATCTTGTTATCTAAAGCAAGCTGGTGTGAAAGATATTCTGTGGCGACTATAGGCTTCCTGCCTTTGTTAATAAGTAGAATGGTAATTATAATTAATAATTTCGAAAATAACAGTGAGAAATCTATAATCAATACAAAATCACAAATCAATCGGGCATTTAGCCATGATTCTTGATTTACCGTTATTCATGACTAATGTGTGACTTCTGTGACTAACTATTATTCCTGAATTGGTGTACAACATTTAGTCATGACTGAATGCAGCATAATTAACGGGCATGCTGTATGATTGAATTACTCATGAATAATGACTAAATTAGTCACAATTAAATTTAGTCAAAAATTTTGTCATTACTAAATTATAGATAAATAATGCCCAGCTGTGATCATTATGCCGATTCATTCCTATCGATGTATTTCACCCACCACTAAATATATTTGCAGACACAATTATTACTGTATCTGTTAATAACAACTTTCCAAACAACAATAATTTAAATTACTTCTCAAGAGTCGACTCCTCATCATTGTACGATAAAATTATAAATATAGACTAGCCTTTTTTTGAAGCAATTTCTATTGTATAAGATGCTGTTTCCTCCTTTTACAATCAATTGTGTAGTATATCTTCGTTCTTAAGTATATCAGGCTCTAGAAGGAGATATCATGCGTAGTATAATAACAAATCGGAAGAAAGAAGTAAAGCGATGTTACACACTAAATGGAAACGTACAAAATCCTCTGCCCTAATACGTAAGTTAAACTTGTAAATAATATCATGAACAGCTGGAAAATTGTATTGTTATACAATACTGTTCCTTTACCATAAGATATTTCACTTCTAAAGAAGTTTTGTATGCTTAAAAAAACTTGATGCCTTACCAAGTTTTCTTATTTGTGATTGTACTCCAGTACTATACGAACCAGTATGTGTTATTTTTTAATTGGCCACTCAACTGTTAACCTTTGCTATTTATTGGAAAATTTGTCGAATTTCTCTCTAACTGCGCTAGGATTTTCGAACAGCTACTCTATGACAGGCTGTACATCATTGTTACCATTTCTTTATATTCGCCAACATGATTTTATTAAAGGCCTATCAACTGCAATCAACTTGGTTGAACTAACAGTTATTACATTGACTTCAGCAAAGCTTTTGATACAATAGATCATGCGATACTTTTCTCGGAAGTCTCTTCCATTGGATTTTGCCCTAGCACTGTTGCACCAATTAATTCTTATCGCTTGAAAATAGAAAATATAAAGGCTTCGTGTTCTTCTATTAGAAATCGTGGCCATTCCCTACGAACCTGATGCAGAGAAAAGAAATAAAATTAAAGAGTCTATAATGAATGAGACTTTGCCATATTACTTTGAAAGATTTAATAATATTGCAAAACAAAATAATGGACATGTGGCACTAAAGAGGGTACGTATCAGTCACATATTTTGTATACTTTCTGGTATTAGCATGGCTTAAATAAATAGTGAAATTTCAGCTAACATGGGCCGATATTCTGTTTATTACATTGACGGATGCTTTTCTAATTCTATTAGGAGAAGGCATTTTAGATCAATATGAAAGCCTTCTGCTGGTTAGAAAAAACGTATTAGCAGTTCCATCTATCAAAGCATGGTATGAAGTGCGACCAATATCACATCATTAAACAAAACGAAATAGTTGCATTAGTACTGCTACAATGTCAAGGACAAATTAGTAGTAAAATATTATACGATTAACAGAGAGGTCACTATTAAATTGTTTCTCGTTTATTACTGCATCTATAATAAAATATAAAATTATCATATTTAAATAGCTCTCAGTTTAATTATGTTTTATTAGCTTTTAAAAATAAAATAATACACTTTCACTTGCGCGATTATGAGAAGTAGAATGACACAGTTGTTTTCTATTCGCGGTACTGTTATCAAGTGCTCCAAGCAGTGAGATTAATTTTAATATTATATAGTGAATACCGGTAAGTATTTTGAATTATGATCTACAATTTACATAATTTGCAATAGAAATCGGTAAATGTATTTGCATTGTAGAAAGCGGTGTAATTGTTGAAGCGAGAAAAGCTATAATGTTATAGTTCTGCTTTTCACAGTTATGTTGCGTTCAATCACATCATCCGGGCGAAAATATTGGAATAAAACAAATGTTAATTTGAACACACATAGTATGGATGTGCCCATATAAAGTCGGTGCGCATTATTATTTCGTGAAACGGGAAAACTACGTAACTTCATTTTTGTCTTTGTGAAACATGTTTTTGTTCTACGATAAAACTTCAAAGTTTAAAATTTCACATTTGTTGTTTTTTTTTGTAATATTTAAACATAATTTATTGTAGATTTGCAGAATATCAACTTGACAAACACGAAGATACGAATTATTTTAGACATCCAAAGAAAGACGAGAGAAACCAAATTGTTTAAGAGATTGCAAATATTGGAGTTACATTAATAAATGTCCAGTTTGCGAATGTAAAAAAGAAAACGATAAAAAACTTGCAACCGCACCAATTTATTGTGCTAAAGGTTGACGAAAAAGTCGCACGTTAACTCAATTTTTTGATTGATTATCAGCGAAGATATAGAACTTCACAAAATACTTCTACAATTACTCCTATTGAATAAATAATGGGAAGCTAAAATTTGTTTGTAACATAATAGACGCCATAGAGTATTTTCAAAAAATACTTTTGTATACTTTTGCAGGATGATCGATAAGTAGCGAGCCAAACACTTACTTTCTTAGTTTACACGGAATGCCATGCGTATTATACGTTTTTGATTTTCCAACCAAAAATAATGTCCGTAATGTGGGTTTCATATATATATTTCTAACAGATTTCGAGATATTTATAATTTTGTATTCAATTGTTTAAATATGACGATATTTATTTCCTTCGATAAACCTGAAATGCAAAAATACTTTGGTTTAAATTCTTTTCGAGTTTAAATTACGTACTTAGCTCTATTTAGACATGGTATCAGAACCCCATGGAAATATACAGGGTGTTCGCCAAATCCAAACACCAGAAATGTAATTTTTTGAGATAGCGCCATATACATATTTTTTTCTGTATCCATCGTATATAGATAGAGATATTTACAGTCAAAGACGAGTTCCTTATTTTGATATCGTATCCAAGTGGTTTCCAATGTTAGTATTATTTGGTTACCATCACAACAGTAAACAGAAGATACTGACTTCTAAATAATTTAGGTTTCCGGGTTGAAACCGTGCATAATGTGTAACGCCTACGTTTCGCTCACAGTTAGATGGAGCTTATTCTGGGCTGTTGCATGTTATATTGCTGTCGTGGTCGTTCGCGGTTAGGTTCCTATAGAGTTGGGTAAGGAGGCGAGACCGCAGGTGCTGAGACGGGTTGTGACTGGAGAGCTCGGAAAGGAGAGATTTCCACTGAAAACGTAACACGTAACCATTGTCTCTTGGAATGTTTATGGATTTCTATAGCTTCTCGGATTTTTTTATATATAATAATAACAAGGTTCACAGGACAGAAGTTTGGTGTCCAGATCTCAGATTTTGCTCAGCCAATGCAGAATTGCAGAATGAACGCCCGTGTTCCGCCGTTCTGTGCTGACCGACCGATTTGTTTCGCCAACGTATACATTACCACAAAATCAACGGATCCGGTAAACACCTTAAGTGTGTAAAGGAGAAGTTTTGTCCTTGACTGACAGTAATAAATCGAAGGAAGGGTAGGAATGTAGGTTAGAAAAGCGGTGCTGACCGCAGGATCTTGACTAGAAGCGGTAGGCTGCTTTGGGAGTATATCGTTTTTCGGATATTTCGCTTGTTGAAATTGTTTTCAATTCTTGGGGCGAGAGCGTTGGGCTGAGAAATAGAAAAGCCCGTTTAATTAATGTATTTATGACCGCTTGTTTTTGTGCCAGATAATGGTGAGATAGGGTGTTCAGGTAGCGGTCCCTGTGGATCGGCTTTTGATATACTGTGTGTTCTTGTTTACCGTTGGGGCGTAGCGAGATACGAGGACATAGAAATGGAAGTCGTTCAACTGATTTAACCTTCATGGTTAAACGTATGTCCGGTTGTTGGGTGTTTAGGAAGTTTGGAAATTCGGGTAGGGATTCCCATCCATGTGACCAGATAACAAAGGTGTCATCCACGTATCTAAATCAACATTTCAGTTTCAAATGGTAGGATGATAAGATTTGTTATTCGGACGCTTTCATGAAAATGTTACCGACAACTGGGTAATCCAAACCACCTCACCCAAATTTATCCATATCTAAACTTTCTGCCTTGAAATGAATGCCTTGAAATGCCTTGAAATGAAAAAAAAAGCTCCTTTAAATCAAACCCGGATATTGTCACATTAAAAGTTGACAAAAGTAAAACCGCAGTGGTTCTCAACACTCCTACAGACTGATAAAACACCCAAATTCTATAGTGTCCCCTGCCCTCCCCCCTTACCAGTGTCATCGACAGTCCGGTTTACAAATTGGCTAAACATCTAATCAAAGTTTTAAAACCCTATATTAGCGGATTCTTTTCTTCTAAATTTATCTCATTTTGTAGAAGGCATACAAGATCTCACCCTCGATCCACAGGAGATTCTGGTTAGCTTCAATGTGGAATCTTTGTTCACAAAAGTTCCCATTGCTGACACCGTCTAAATTATCACCGATACTTTATCAGACCACGGCAAACCCTCCGACATAGCCGAATTGGCAAATGCTTGTCTATCCTCCACATATTTCCAATTCCGTGGAAAGTTTTGCGAGCAAGTTTCTGGAGCTGCCTTGGGTTCTCTTACTATTATATAAACATCGATGACATTAAGACTTAATTAGATATGATAAAGAAATCAAACGAAATGCAGCAAAAATGTGGTAATTATATACTATGAATATAATATGGTTCACGTCGTTATAGCCTTGAATGGAATATTTAGATCATAGATATGTTGGCATAGAACGTAGCTTATTCGTTTCATCTTCTATGCTTTTAACGCTTTATTTACTCTTTCAGTTTCATATTCATCATCGTCATTCGACGTTAAAAACCATCGATGTTTCTTTTAGAGTTGAGTAAACATGCAATTTTTATATTTTAGAGCACCGATATGAGCCTAAGATCCTTTTTGAACGCTATAGCGATTGTTGGAGTAGCTATTATATCTTATCAATGGGGATCATCCAACGTAACTAGTGATTCCACTGCCAGCGAAAATGAAAAAGGTTAGTTCTTTAAAAGTATTCGAATCGGACAAAAACAGTAAAAAATTAATTTAATCCTGCCATAATCGTTCAGTGTACACATAACTGAGACGTTACGTTAATCTAAAACCTAAAATAATATGGCTTATAGCCGAGATTTAAAATAAAATGTTTTGTTGCTGTAGAATTACGTATAAAAAATATAATCGAATAGTTTCTAGGTTCTAAACAATTATTTAGTCTACAAGTAAGTGAGGAGGCTACTCAGTCTTACATAAGAATTAAGTTTGTTAACTATAAGAAATATCCAAAATTTCAAACTCAATCAAGAGATATTGCTAGACGGAATTAAAAAAAATATATGTTCTATTTTGGAAGTTTTTTACCTCCTAAAATATACCAGTTCAGTATCACACCAGTTGTTATTAATTATATAAATAATACAAATATATATATTACGATAAACTGTTGTTTCTGCGCATAATCAAAGTAATTTAAAACATTGTCTTGTGCATTTCAGACACTCCATCCAAAATTGTGTTACATTATTTTGATGCTCGATGGACAACAGAAACTATTCGCTTACTATTAAAACACGGCGGTATCGACTTCGAAGACCATCGTATTAAGGGTGCTGACTGGGAAAATATAAAACCCAGTGAGTAGTTTATGCATGGATAGAAATTTTATTGCGAAAATTAAAATTCTCTATCATATAGCTATGCCATTTGGACACTTACCTGTAATTGAAGTCGATGGTAGGAAAGCTGCTCAAAGCATTGCAATAACAAGATATATTGCAAAGAAAGTTAAATTAGCTGGAGTTAACGACTGGGAGGATTTGGAAATAGACTCTATCGTAGACACATTAAATGATATCAAAGAAAGTAAGTTAAAGCAAAATAAGGTACATAACATGCTATTTTGTGTAAAATTATCGTTCAAGAACTTTCGACAATATTTCGAGAAGAAGACGAAGACGAAAAAAAGAAGTTGAAGGAAACACATCTACAAGAAACAATACCGTATTATTTTGAGAAATTGGAACCTAGAGCTCAAGATAATAGTGGATACTTAGTAGGAAAGAAGGTATTTTTTCGATTTCTAGTATTACTGGAGAATAATACGTTCTTCTCTCTGCAGTTAACATGGGCTGATTTTTACTTTACTGTAGCTTATGATGTATACACTGGTTTACTAGGTACCGACTTCATTCAGCAATACCCAAATTTGGGGAAAGTAAGGGAGAACGTTTTAAAATTGCCAGCTGTAAAAGCGTGGATAAGTACCAGACCAAACTCTGATTTTTGAAGCACGTATTCCTTGTAATAAATAAAATTATCTTTAAAATAAAAATATAGTGTAAGAATTTATTCTTTAGTTACATATTCCCTAGCCGATTTGATCAGATACGTATAATATGTATACAGGCATTTGTTTTGTAGTTAAGCGGAAAAAAATAAAAGGAAAATAACCACTAAGTGCCACTAAGAATAAACCATGATTTGGATGATTAGGTGCGTACCAAAGCTTCTCCGGGCCTGGATTTTGCAATTTCTTATACATTATCATTTTTTTGCTCATTTTGTACCGTTTTGTACATTAAAAAGAAAATGTGCTTTAAAGTAATTGAAGTTACTTTTCTTCTGGTGCCATTTTGAAGTTTCGTATACGCTACCATTTTGTTTTGCAAAAAAATGTTAAGCTTCAATATTAAACGAGTTATAACGCTTTCAACTCCAGCTTAGCATGTCCCCAGTCCCACCACCACTGAATTTGGAAATTCCTATACGCCATCATTTATGTTCGTTTTATGCCGCAAAAAGACTTTGTACTTCAATATTAAAGGAATAATAATGCTTTGAATTCCGGGCTTAGTATATTCCTAGCCTCGTCACCACTGTATTTTGAAATTTCATATACGATATAATTTTGTGCTCGTCTTGTGTCGCAAAAAGAAAATTGAAAAATTGTGGAAATGAAATTAATCTAATACGCCTTCGTGGTGTAATTTTATATATTGGTAGCTACACCGCGTAAATAGAAGGCCGTTTTGTTGATTATTGTAAGTGAGCATTCGGTTAGCAAAAATATGATTTTGAAAAACGATCTTCGCACTCCACACAAATACAACGTGGAGTACCGACAATAATCTATACTTTACAGAATTTTGAAATATGGTATATATAGCCAGAAGCCCTGCAAAAAAAGCATTATACTCACTTAATGTTCAAGCACATAATTTTCCTTTTACGGCACAAAATGATACCAAATTTAAAAATTAAGTAGTGGTAGGGCTGGAGATATGCCGAGCTCGGAATTTAAAGTCGCTGAAAGCACAAAATTCTCTTTTGTAATGCAAAAACCGCAAAAGCAAACACGAAATTTTGAAGTGTAGCGGAGTTGAGGACATCCAAAACACAATAGCTCGCTTAATATTCAAGTACCTAATTTTCTTTTTATGGCACAAAACAATAGCGCACACGAAGTTTCAAAATCCGCTGGTAACGCATCTAAGAACATGCCACGCTCGGTATTTAAATCATTACAACTCGCTTAATATTCAAGCACGTAATTTTCTTTTTGCAGCACAAAATGATAGCGTATACAAAATTTCAAAATCCGGTAGTGGCGCAACTACGAACATGCTACGCTCGTCATTTAAATCACTATTATTCAAGCACATTTTTTTTTCTTTTAAATATTAGTACGCGCGGTACAAAACTTTAAGGAGCAGTACAAAACTAGAACATAACAAAAAACCGAAATTTACGCATTATGACTTCTACTTTCATCTTAAATGGCCTATATCTCCTAAATGGCTTTGATACAAAACAATGCAGTACAAAACCTTTAATGTGCAGTACAAAATCTTTAATGAGCAGTACAAAACAATATAAAACTAGAATATATGAACTAGCATACAAAAAACCGAAATTTACGCATTATGACTTCTAGTTTCGTTTTAAATGATTTATATTTCCTAAATGACTTTGGTACGAAACGTTTGACGCTCGGTACAAACCAGTCCAAATCCAGCATTTAGTGCTTAGCACGAAACAATATAAAAAACCAAACTTCGTACTCAAAAACACAGATTTGCCGGAAACTCTAGAACGCCGATTTCGGCATCATTAATCGCGTGTATTTTCTAAAGGAGATTGGTACAAAATGTTTCAGTTCTGGTACAAAACAGTACAATACCAGTACAACAAATTAGCACAAAAAGAAAATGAAAATTTTAATGTGCAGCATCTCCTCCCGCCGGAAATTGTTTATATCACCTAAACGGAAATGGTACAAAACTTTCTATCTTTGGTACAAAATAGTACAAAATTGGTACAAAACTTTGACGAAGAAAAAATTTAAAAAATCGCTTGAGGGGGGCTGCTATGTCGCTGGCTTCCCCTTCGGAATTGGCTCATATCTTCCAAACGGAAATGGCACAAAACTTTTTACTTTTGGTACAAAACATATACAAAACTTTGGCATAGAAAGAATAAAAAATCCGTGGGGGGACAGAGACATGCACCCACATCATGAGCATGAAACGTTATTTTTTAAAGTATGAGATATTCTCTTTAATTATCCCTTCATAAAAAAATATTACATGCAACATAACAACCATGATAACCAATTTATTATCTACAAGCTTCCGAAATCTGAGTCATTCTTTGTCATTCTGAGATGCTGAATTAGACAGTTGTTGTAGATTATCTTTATCACAAAGTGACCTAATCTCGCGTACACAATATTTATGTATAAATGCGAAATTTTCTGGTGAGTGAATACTTATTTTAACATACTTTAATTGCTTTGTATGTATTAATTATTTGCGATAGAATTATTAAATAAATAAAATCCATTTTATTATATTTGCAAAAACAGAAAAGTTCACGTTAAAAAATTCAGCAGCTTACCTATTATTTCTTACATTTTCGAGACATACCAAGGTCTTGCAATTACGTTTGTTTTAGGTTTTATTTTTTGATTTAAACGAAACATAAAAATTAACTATGTCCGCAAATATCAAGCTAACTTACTTCAATGGCCGATGGATAGCCGAAGTTACGCGATTCCTTCTTAAGTATGGCAACATAGAGTTCGAAGACCATCGTGTTCAACAAAAAGATTGGTCTAAGATAAAACCTAGTAAGTATTTGTGGTAATGTATGAATACAGGGTATTTCATGAAACTCGTTAGTTATAATGATAACATTATGAATGGAACTGGGGATATTTACAAAAAAAAACGAAAAGGCCACGTTCTAGACCAGTTACTAGTGCAGAATGAAATAAATGTATTGGCGTGGTTGATACATAATAGCATCAATAGGGTTATGAAAATCATCAGTAATAACTACAGATGCTGATTTTTGTTGGCACGCAGCGGCGCAGACCGTACAAAATCGGCCGGCATATATAAATCAATTCGCATGTTTTGCCTACGGAATACGTACTAATATCACCTGACGGCTGGATGCAGACGAAAGTATACCATACCGTAAAGAATTGGCATAGAATTGCAACAGTAATATTGCTTCCATTGTAGATTCATTTAGCCTTCTGCGACGTCATGAAAATACGTGCTTGTATTTGGAAAATTACCGTTCTACATCTAGTGAAGTAATATTTGCGTATTTAAAATCCTTCATCTCGTAGCTTTCCTGCGCGTTGGTTCTTCTGGATCCTAGTCCTGCTTCCTCCAGTTCCATCGGGTTGATGATCTTCCTGGGGTCCTCGGTTCTAGTTGTTTGGGCCTCGGAGTCTTCTTGGTGGACTCCCTCCTTCGTAGCTTTCACTATGGGGTGTGTCACTTATACCCTTGCTTATAAATCGCATTTTCCGCAGATCCGGATTTTCATTGAGAACGGCTGTAAATTTCTGTAATATGCTCTCCTATATTGTCGGCCAAGTTCTCCAGGGCCGTTTTCATCTTATCGAGAGTGTTAAGTACTTCCGATAAGGGTTATTTTGCAATTTTCCAAGAGATTCTCTAATAACAGTGTACTTTTCGCAAATTTCCGCTATATCTTCTTTATTTTGATGATCCGACAATAGTTCTTGGCCTATTTTAATAGCTTCAAAATCTTGCGATTTCATTGTCGAAATAAAATATTTGATACTCTCAAAATATTTATAGAAATGTGATACTGCTGCGAGCGGGCGGACACTGCCATCGCAGTTTATTTCCGCTCGGTAATTTCCAAGCAGGAATATATTCTTCCCAAAATGAACGCATTGTCTCTTGCCCCACAATGGTTTGTAGGATATTACAAACACCTAACATGAGTATAAAATCTTTCGCGAAAATCCTGTATGGTATATCATTTTTTACATTTTCCCTGTATTTCGCTGATTCCTCGTGCCGTTTACACTGTTATTCGTTGTAAACCATAAGGATCACATTGCAAGCATCACATTTTACGGAACCGCTATGATATTTTAAAAACGAATACCGATCTATGTATTTTTTGATCTTGTGTATTCCATGCAATCTGTGTTGTCGTTTACGCAACATTTTTATAGTACACGGTTGATTTCATCTAAACGGTAGAAGCGATGCGAGCAAACTGATTTATGTACATATACATATATCAGCCGACTTTGTACGGTCTGTGCCGCTGTGTGCCAACAAAAATCACCATCTCTAGTAATAACATCCATAAGAACATCTGTAAAACTTCTAACTAGCGAATTTCATGAAATATCTCGCATATCTATAATAGAAGCTATACAAACAATTTAAGCTGTACCGTTCGGCACGTTACCTATTTATGAGGAAGATGGCAAGGTTGTTTCGCAAAGTGTAGCTATAGCACGATACGTCGCTAAAAAAGTTGGTCTAGCAGGGGCCACGGATTGGGAAAATTTGGAAATAGATTCGATAGTTGATACGATCAACGATTTGAAAATAAGTAAGTGCACACAATGTAGAAAATGTTAATTATATGTTATATATGTTTTTATTAAAGCAGCAACATACAAAAACTATAACACGTATCAACATTACTATTATCAGAGATTGATTGTAGCAGTTGAATTAAACGTTTGTTAAACAAACAACTTGTTAGATTAACAACGTAATCTAACCAAACATTAAATCCGGTTTCGTACAAACATAAGGGGAATTTCAAGAACGAACGGCATATACAGTCTTATACAGGAAGCTGGTTCATTATAGAGACAGATATCAGAATTTAAAAGGGTGAAGCTAGGGAACATCCTTCATTGTAATCCCAAAATAATTTATTAATAATATCCAATGTATGTTTGATATTTACAATTTTTCACTGTTATAAATATTTTATTTTCCAAAAATAAGGGAGAGTTGACGTGAAATTTTTCTATAAAGCGCATTCCTTTTAAATACATACATCTATTACTACATAAAAAAATGTAAATGTGCTACTAATAATATATAGGGTGTCTCGGCAATAAAAAGACGGAGTAGCAGAAATCGGAAGCTGGAATGCTAAAAGATGTAAATCCAAAATATCAAGTTTTTATGCGTACGTCGACAGCAGAGAGCAAAAATTATGGGATATGATGTACCTTTACGGTGAAAAAGGTGGAAACAAGAGAAGTTCAACGTTTACCAGGTGTGTCGGTAATTCTTTTCCGGTTTTTTCGCTAAAGA
>CACRWH010006651.1:0-13029 GCA_902655005.2 Marronus borbonicus | reverse complement strand
GACATCTGCCGGAAAAACCGGAAAGGAATTACCGACACACCTGGTAGATTTGAAGATGACATTCTGTTCATTTGAATACAGTAAATATTTCCAGCCATTAGTATGAGATTTAGTAGTTTTAGATAGCTGATCGCGATGACTGGAACACTTTATCTTTGGAATGTTAAATGAAACACCTTAATTTTTTTATATTCTCATGGAGCTGATATTTTCCGATTCTAACCTTCAAATTGTCTAAAGTGGCTCGGAAAAACTTTTGATTTCAGATATCCCCTTAAGAAATAATCCAGTTGAAGGTCCGGATATGTGGGAGGCCATTCTATGGTACCTTCGTCCAATCTATTTTAAATGTAAAATCTAATAGTTGTACTTCTAATGCATAATAGCGTAGAGCCCCATTTCGCAGAAGCAATGTAGCAACTGGTAACTGCCTATCAATAATGCCTAATGAACCCTTCCGTTCAAACAAAATGTTGCAACTTTTAGCAATCCTGTTTTTTGTTAAACTACGTCACAGACAACGCGGGCTATTCCGTTGAACTGATATCTTTTTAACGTTTTGTAAACTGAGGAGCTCGGTATTGTTTATTGATTTGGATCTGCATAAATCACTCACCTTCCAGCAAGTTCACCGTCTAATTTCATAGTAAATCATCATGAAAATTTTAATTCGTTGTTTTTTACTCAGTTAGGCTATTTTATATAATTTCTTGTGCTTTACTCGGCAACTGAGATCTCGACTATTATTCAACGACATGTTTTTGAAATTGAAAAATTACGCTCCTTCAGAATATAAAAAATATACAGGCTGTTTCATTTAAAATTCCAAAGTTACAGCTGACTTGCGGGCAAACGGAAACGCCGATATTTCCACTTTGATCCTCCATTACATATTCCTCTATTCCACTTTGTATCTTATATCGTACATACACGTTACTAGGTACTGGATATTTTCATTTTTTAACAATATACAACTTATTTTCTTCAGCAAAAACAAACAGTGTGGGTCTCTTGTGAAGGAGAAACATCGACAGACGTCGAATATTTAGGCCCAGTAAAATACTATCCCGATATTCAAGGATTTCCAGGCTTTTATTTTCCATACGTAAATTCCGAAGGATATTTAAGTCCATTGGTAGCCGTTCATTTTGTACAGCCGAAACGTAAGTAGATACAAATCGCCGGAAGGTTTAATTTTCGATAAGCTTATATTCGTTTTTTTTAGAGGGTATCGTTATAAATGTTGAATGTAAAGCCTGGGCGAAAAATATCAAACATAGTCGGAAAGATAAGCTAGGATCTGTCCACTTCGAGCTGATGATAGGAGGACACAGCCAAATAAATAGGAAATAACATCTATATAACATTCCAATCCATCAGAAAACTTCATCCTAATGTCGACTTTATTTACTTTCATTACCAATGATAGTACCTTTCGTAAATAGAGGAAATCACGTTTTGTGCCTTATCTCGAATGGATTAAAATGGAGAGGCGCCTATTACAAAATTATATGCGTTATGTTACGTGAAGTATCGTAGATCTAAATGGACGAGAATCTCGAAATATGAATCTAAATTTCTTTATTTTTGAGTATTTTGTATAGTACGTCAATGTATTTTTAGATTTTTGTTTTGATACTAATATATTCTCGATTAGTTTTACTTTTTTATGTGTTCTTTTGTTATACATATTTTACTGATGTATGTACAAAATATATTATAGTTTTCTAATTTTAATAAAACGATTTTAATAGTTAATTGAACTATGTACGTCAATTAATAAATACAATGTCATACAAAAAGCCGTTTGTTTACGCTTAAAAAACGGTCTTAAATGTACACGGGCAGTCATGTTACTTTGTTTAACCATTAAATTTTACATCTTTTCGGGATCGTGAAGTTGGCTCCCGCACTCAATTTTTCAAATTTGTTTTGTGCCCGTTTTATGTTGATTTGCACCGTAAAAAAATATTTTGACCTCACCCCGTTCTTGAGATATTAACATTGAAAAACGAGAACATTGCGTAACTCCCGTATTTTCTCAAAATTTGACCAGGGCATCGTTTTGTACCCAATTTATGCCAATAACGATAGCTAGGACTGTGGCGTAGTATGGCTAATAACACCAGAAGTATTGGCAACCTCAGCACCACGCACAAGCTTAATTAAATAGTCCGCGACGACCGTTTGGAGGATACAAGGATCCACATTCTCAACTGGTTGAGAGATAAAGAGTCGAAACGGCCGTTCCGGACACTTGCGTGTGGTGCGGAGGTTGCCGATACTTTTGTGTTGTTAGCCGATTTGTGCCGGGAAAATTTTATTTTGTGCTTATCTCCTTCCCGAGGTAATCGAGAAACAAGACAGAAGCAATTTGAGAATGAGGGTTGAAACGGAACTTTATTCAATTGGTGCGGGTGCTACCAATTTTTCGGTTTTTGAAAAATTAATAATGGCATCGTTTTGTGCTGATTTGTACCGTAAAAATTTTATTTTGTGTTCATCCTATTCTCGAGATATTCGAATAATGAAATATAAGGCAATGAGGGCTGCTCATACATTTATTCGGCAGCCACTGTCCCAAGTTGGTTCAAAATAAATATTAAGTGATTAGACCAACGTAAAAATATAAAATTTGTCGGTGTCACAAAATATGCAGTGCATGCTTAAGCGACGTAACCCTCAGTCTCAAATATCTCGAATAAATTAAAATAAATTTGATAAATGGTTTTATTTGTCTCCGCGTAAGTCTACTCGATTAAAATGTAAAAACAATTAATTTTACTGGTATTTTTTACTCCATCTTACGTTATTTTACATCGTTGAAAAGAGAATGAAAAATTGTATTCAGTAACCCGAAAATGCCATATGGTGTCCATTTAAAATGTTGATAGGAGTACCTCGAAAGCAGTCATCTTGAATTTTTGTTTAAAGTCAATTTTAAATTGGTCTTATCGCAAACGGTGACTCCATATCAAAGTTTCTTTTCATATCTCTAAAAACATTGCCCATTTAACCAAATCTACACCTCCAATTGCCTACACAATCCCGCTCGATCTAGGACAGCCGCTACAGTTTCTTTTAAATTGAAATTTTGAACACGAGTGATTTAAAACCGTACCTTTACTGAAATAATTAATGGGTCACTACTTCTTTTCAAGATTGACAGGCACTATTTTTTTCCATCATCCTGCCTACTTTATATGCAAATAGATAAATTGCGTTACAAACCTGAATACATAAAGCCAATAGGCAATAACCATAACTCACACAATCAATGCAGAATATCATTGTTCTCGGAATTTGATAGATACGCATACGTTATCTCTTTCTTTAGTCTTTATTTAGTAGATAATCGCAGATACATAATTAGGCCAATTATATTTTTCGCGGATTCTTCGTTCAAACGTACACGCCAATTTTTGGTTTTAATTAACCAGATTCCTGCCTCGGAATAATGAGTTTCATTGCTAACGACATTGTTTGTAGAAAAAGTACCACGCCTTATTGAGTAGTGTGGATTACCGAAGGAAGTAGACCGCTGCGACCAATATAAAAAAAGAAGACAATCTCGTTTTCTGACATTTTCGGAGCAACTTATTCCTGAACGGGATTTTGTACACACACACACGCTTAAGTGTAGTTGTGAGATAAATACATAGTAATTAAGAATTATGCTACTGCTTAACATTTTAACAGGTTTTTACTTGGTATTTTCCAGAAAATAAATATTAAAATTATTATTAAAAATATTATTAAAAATATTATTATTTATTTTGGTTATTGGTTCAATTAAAATATATTTCGGATTTAGATAAATCTAATTAATGTTGGGTTCAAACCTAGCCAAAACAATGCACTGGGTAAATCAGAAAAGCTTTACTGAATTTGTTAGAAGAAAAAAAAATTAATTGCTTTTTATCTTTTGCTTGTAATGAATATATTAATATTTAAATTCAATAATTTTATTAAGAAATAGTATCTGGCATTACAATAGTTAAGATCTCTACATTTTTTTCTAAACGTTAGCCCAACAATATTATTTCTTTTAAAGTCTAGAACAGAACCTGCACCACTATAGCGATAAAATCAACTTGCATCCAATACCTTACAATAAATTTATTAAATAATAAGCTGCTTTACCGTCTTTTAACTACGAGAAAATATAAATTTAAGGCTGATTTCTGCAACAAAAGAAAAAATTAAAGTTGCTAGTAATTTTCCAACCGGTACTGAAAGAAAAATGCTTGAGGTAGGTCTTTATTATCTTGTCGTTAGGTTTTAATAAATTACTGGTACGCCAAAAATGGTATGTAATCATTAAGGTTTGGCAAGAAAAAACTGAAACAAGTTTCACAAGAATGTAAGACAGTATAATTACAGTAAAAAGTATTCCGTTAAGAGTACTTGAATTTTTGAAAGAGTACAAAAGATGCGATAACTATCAAATGTAATGCCAAATATATTACAATTTTGAAATTAGATAAATTTATTTATTATATAAAACTCGTGCTTTTACGCAAATTTTAACGCGTTAAAACGCGCGTTGTTATACTGAATGCTGTGGCTTTAATGTTTGTCTTCTTGATGCCGTAAATGAATGTTGAGTGGTTGGAATTTATCTTCTTGTTACAAGATATTTTATTCGAGTGTGGTTACTTCTGAAGTAGATGTCAAAACGTTGAGATAGGCGTTGATTTGTCGGTCAATAAATCTTCACGGAGACGACCTTGCGGATAATACCAGCATGCTGTACCATACGTAGCGCTCTTGAGAAACGCTTTAAGAAAACGATAAGTTTCAAAGTCGCCCAGGTCTAGCGAATTAATAATGAACGCCCGATTGAAAAAGACAAAACAACAACAAGAGACGCATACATACAATGACCGAAAACAAAAAAAAAAGACCGGACCTTTATTGATGGGCGCGGTCACCTTTATATAGAGCCCGATTCGATCGGATAAGTTATCAGTTCTGCGAGTACTGGACATCCAGCAGCGCACTAACAAAATGAAGAGATTCGTCGCTTTGTTCTTTGCCGTGGCCGTCGCCCAGGCTAAACCTTCCGGAGTTCACGAAACTGTTATCCTGCCTGCCGTGGCTCCGATCGCTACGCAATATCACGCTCAAGATACGATTGGCCAATACACTTATGGGTATTCTAATCCGCTCTCGTCCAAAGCTGAAGTAAGATCGTTGGATGGTGTTACGAAGGGATCCTACAACTATCTTGATGGAGAAGGCAAGGTACAGTCTGTAAGTTATACTGCCGGCGCTGAAACCGGATTCCAGCTAACATCGGCGACAAATCTACCACAACCTCCAGCGATACCCAAAGCACCTATTTTGATACCACCAACTCCAGTTGAAGACACCCAAGAAGTCACAGATGCTAGGGCAAGGCATTTAGATGCTCTGAAGGAAGCTGAAGCGCGTGCTACTGCCGAACCAGCTTCAATCACTACCACAATTGAAACTAGTTTACCGACGCTGAAAGTAGCCACTCCAGCTGTAGCGGCTATTCCAGCTGTAAGCGCAACACCTCTGGTATCGTACAATTATGGAATTCCCGGAGCCGCAGTCACTTATTCCACCTATTCGGCTCCATTGTTGACGTATAACTCAGTTCTTTCAGCACCTTTCCTCCATCCTGCACTTCCAGTTACCGCCTTTCCAGGCGTATCTCTTCTACCAGGTTTTCCTGGAGGATTACAACAACCAGTCAATCAACAAGTTGATGCGCAGAACGATTCTGTAACTGTCGAAGCTAAAGAGTCCAAAGAAAAAAGCGACTAGACTATCTTCTTCTTTATTTGTAATGTTAGATGTATGTAATTGGATATAAGTATCAATAAATAAAAAATCTGTAAATAATCCAGTATTTCCTTCTAATTCGAGTTTTATTGCTATACACTAAGACGCAAAATACAAATGCGATGTAAAGAAGCCGCCATAAAAGGATTTTGTATGAAGCATTTCGTGGACAAATAAACAAAATTGATATTTATTTGAGGTATCAATGCAATAAGTCAAAAGTAGTAGTAGTAATTATACGAGCAAGATTATTATAAAAATGCATAATTGGTTCTGGAATAATTTCTTCTTGTAGAATATTTAACACGAGGTAAATCTTCGTAAAGCTTTCTTTTCTTTTTACGTAACTATGCATAATACAAATTCCCAAACTTTTGAGAAAAATTTAATTGATTTTAAGGTATTAACAATGGTAGTAAGGATAGAGAATAATATTTAGTAATATAATATTCCTTCCATCTTGGTTGAATCAATTGAATCCATGAGTTTTAGGTATTTGAAATATTTGTATTTTAATAGTTCCCCAACATTGTAGTTTTTACAGTAAAAAGTTATATATAGAGATATAGGATAATAAGGATACATCAAAAGTAAACAAACTAAAAAATAATAATTATTAACACCTTTTGGGTAAATTGCTTGCATGCCGTAGAATATTCGACGGTGTGCTAGATTCGTCGCAACTCTTTTGCTTTCCGATTTAGGAACTTACAAACATTTTGGTCAACATTTTAATTTCAATTAATTGATGCTTAAATACACTGTATTAAAAAAATATTAATAATCTAAGTTAGTTAGCATTGTAATCAAGCGAAAAGCACTGCGTCATTTGTAATTTTACCAACATTGTAACTTCAATAATAACAAATAAATAATGCCCTGATACTTTGTAACTCCTGTACATGTTATTGCTTGTGTTTGAAAGGTTACAGTTATAAGGCAGCAGCTGTATTTAAAACCAAAGCAAGCGGAGTTTGTATATCAAAGTAAGTGCGTTAATTTTGCATGTAAAATAAAAAATATACACTTGTTGGAAATATAATAATTACTTCCAATAACGAAGGATATTTGCTAATAACTCTTTTCCAAATTCTAAAAATAAAGCTAAAATTATTCACGTTAGCTTATCGAACGTTTGCTATATTTATGGTCATCAAGCAAAGTCATCATAAATCTAACAAGCAATACTGTACAAGTATTGAAGTAAATTAGAAAACAATGCATAGTTAAAAAAAATATGCATTTCTTTTGCATAAGACACAATCGTTTAGTTTCCTACGCACAAAAACGTGTTTAGAAGCAATTCATTCTGCCGGTCGGATGATTAATCCCGGTTATGATTTTTATTGTAAAGGACGTATGGATGTCAAACCTCACCTATTGATAGATCGTTAGCTGTAATTTTTGTACAAATTATCGCGTAATAATGCGAATTATCTAAACGAGTTCCAGATACGAGCCAAGAATAACCGGTGTCAACAATTACTTGAGAGAATTTAATCTGGCTCATACCACTTTTTATCGATACGGCGAAAAGTGTCTGTATTGTTATTGTAATCTCTAAAGTACAATTTTGATAATAGGTATTATTTTTGTGTCGTATCCAATCCCGAAAGCCTTATAAATCTAAGTAAACAATATCTTGTTTTAATGCTAGGGCCTACAGCGAATATTTAATTGCGGATAGGCATTCGCATTCTTTAAATTAAAATTGCCTGATACAACTTTTCCTTTTTTAATTCTCTTTCTCTTGATTTGAAAGATAAGTTCGCTAATCTCGATCCAATGATTTTTATATTACAGTAGTTAATTCAGATCAATAAAAATTTTGGAGAAAGATTAATGGATTATTTCAATTAAAGGAAATTAATAAATAACGATTCAGTTTTAGTAGCATTTTCCTAGCAAGCTCTTGCTGGTAATCTTTAGGCTGCCCATATACCGCTCAGTATATTAAGTTGCCTATATTAGTTAGCCTAAGTGCCTCCAATTTTTTAACTATCAAAAATTTTCCATAAAAAAGTCACTGCAATGAAATTAAAACCGGTAATCGCGAATGCATAACGTTGAACTTGCAAAAAATAACATTGTCACTTCTTCTGTATAAAATTGGAATATGTAGTAGATAACATTTTAAAAACGTAACCATTTATTTCAGACACTCCAGCTACTTGCATAGTTTTTTTATATTAAGAGGGAAAAGTATTATTACAAAGTTCAAGTATGAATGAAACTTTTGGGCAATATATTTTATTTTATTTAAATTTTAGAGATAAGTACAAAAAAAATCAATTATTGCTTATATTGGTGGAAACACGATTCCCTCAAAAGAACAATAGAAATTAATTTATTGTAGTGCACTGATAGTACATAATGGAGTTATTACTTATAACTACGATATCAGAGTATCCTCCAAAAATATTTTCGTATGTACACTGCCGTTCAGAGAAGTTCGGTCGGTTAGTAAAAAACATGAAAAGGTTACAGAAACAAACGAAACTAAAAACAAAATGCAATTTTATTGTATGTACAGGTAAAAAAGACAAAAATAAATAAATAAAAACTTATTCTGGCCCAATATAACATACTGAACACTATTTGTTTTTTCGTCGAAAAAATCTCCTTTGCTGTTAATCACCGCTCGAACTATTCTAGGCATTCTTTCGATAAGTTTTGTTAAAACCGATTGTGGAATATTAATCCATTCATGTTGCAGAATATTCCGTAAATGTTCTTGTGAAGTTGGGCATATTTTTCGGATCCTCCTGTCCAGTTCATCCCACAACAACTCTATAGGGTTCAAATCTGGGCTTTGTGGGGGCCATGTCATTACTTTCAGGGTGTGCTGTTCTTCTTGCTCCTTCAGATAGTTCTTACACACTAACGCAGTGTGTTTTGGGTCATGCATGAATGTAAAGTTACGGCCTATTATACGCAAGCCTGATGGTACTGCATGATTCTGGAGTATTGCAAAATAATTTTCCTTCCTCATTACACCCTGCACTCTGCATAAATCTCCCGTCCCAGCAAAGGTGAAACATCCCCACAGTAACACAGAACTACGCCCTTGCTTCACTGTAGGCACAATGCAGTTCGGGATCACTTTTCGGTTTTAGATCTTCGGACATAAACTCATCGATTTTTGCCCAAAAACCTCAAACTTTGAGTCGTCACTCCAAAGCACGTGTTTCCAATCATCTAACGACCAATCTAGATGAGAAAGCCTGCTGTAGCCGTTTTGCTCTGTTGCCCCGACGTGATAAGGGTTTTCGAATGGCAATGCGTCCATGAAGGTCCGCTTGTTGAAGTCGACGTTTTACCGTACTCGCCGAAACTTGTTCTTCGCGGCCGCGATTGACTTCGGCTGCTATTTGTGGCGCTGTTAATTTTCTATTGCGTTTGCTTAATAATACAATTCTCAAATCTTCAGCTTTTGTTGTTTTCCTAGATGCTCCGGGACGAACACGATTTTCTATAGTTCCAGTTGTCCGATATCGCTTTATGATGTCACTTACTGTTGAACTTCTCATATTTATTTTTTCAGCAATTTGTCGCCCCGGTGACCAAACAATATTAACATCAAAAACCATTCCGATGCAATATCCAAATGTAAGACTTTTGACTCCAAATATCTTTTTTACAACACTGCGTGATCGACAAAATAAGCATCTCTAGTAATGAGATATTTCTTTTATGAAGTTTCTTTACTGAGAAATAAATATAATTAATAATTACTTTAAGTTTAAAGCAAGTATTTTTTTTAGTTATTTATGCCATAATAATTCTTAACAAGTTATAAAATAAATAAATGTCTAAAACTCATCCATTTGGGAAATACACGATGAATATACGGGAAATGATAGTAAAGTCCGCCTTGTATATATTTAATCGATATAGTAAAAACATAAAAGGATGTGATTGAATACACTTTTTATCATGAATATACGCAGATGTGACGTAAGTAGAGTGCTACAGATTGGTAAGTACCTTACTGATAATTTTATAAAGATAAAAATGATGATAAGCGTGCCTCTCATATGCACTTACGTAAGTTATCGGGTACTATTGACTAATAATGTCATAATTTTAAACGAAATTGCTTTTGCTTAATTTTAGAATCTGATATGGAGTATTCCTATAAACGGCGCTTATTGTTAAGGAAGATCCTAGATCCTAAAAATTTAACACCAATATCAGCAATTTGGGATCATCAAATAAGTGAACTTATTTAAACCTTGGCCGTTAGTTTTTCCTCAGCAATTAAGCATTGTCATATCAAGGTATGGATATGTGTTTAGAGACATTGTGACTTCAATCGATAATTATGATAATCCCCAAATTAGTCGTAAAAGGTAAAAAGGTTAAAGAGCAGTGCCTTTTCTGGTAGTTTACTTTTTGACAAAAAAGTACGTACATGAACAGTTCATAGACTAAACATGACTATAAGAGGCCGAGTATCATGTTCAAGCGTAAATAATAACACAACATTCGACTGATTCCACTTCCTTTCGGGTTGCACTGATGAAAAACTGAAACACACCCGTTACACGGATAATTCGCCGCACACACGGACAAATAATTCTATAAATAATAAAATGTTGGTACTTATTTAATTTAATTAATAAACGAAAGTTTTTATTTTGTATTTTATTTCTAGTTTAGTTTTTCGATGTATTTTGTCATATCTTTACTGTTTCATGAACGTGTATTAAACTTGGCGTATTTGATTTTTTTTTACAGTATAATCTTAGAAAGAGTTTACTTAACTCCTTTAAATGCCATCATATAATATTATTGCCACTATTAGGCTAGACGAAACGTTGCTTGAAAGCTTATTTGCTTTTGAGATTGTATGTAATGATTGTCTTGGAATGTAGATAGGTGATTTTCATTTTTCATTCAAATTTCATTATTTCAAGAGAAAAAAAGCTTTTGAAAATCGTTAACATTTAAATTTGAATCATGTATTCTTAAAAGCGTCAGCTGTTGGTGTGACGTGATTCGGTCGCCAAGAGGCTGCTGTCTTTTCGCAGCAAATACCAGATCGTTAGACTTTGCATTGTAGTATAATTTCATTGAAATTTAAGTCGAAGATACTAAGCATCGTGCAGCGTGTCCACCTGGTGTGTGACTGGAAGATAATTCCTTTTCTGAGCAATTTCGAAAAAAATATTTCAAATGAAAGATATCTGGAAACAATATAAAATTATACTGTATACATGATAGAAATTTGGTTTTTTCAATGAACACCTCTACATCCTTACGATTTTAGATATCCCACTTCAATTCATGAAAATCTTCATCAATATTCCCTATTTATTTTAGTTTTTGAGATAGTTGACATGTTTGATATGTTTGCCAAATGTCGCTGTTTTTTTTACCGGAGGATATCACAAAGACCTTATACGATAGGCAAATTGGGTATTTCTTGAAGTTTTTGGCAAGACATCGAACATTTTTTTACTAAAACAAGATTCCAGAAGGAGGCTATCGATGTATCGATATCGCCAAGTTTTACGTTTTACGACCACTGTGTGGGTAAAGCTAATTTGAAAATGAAGATGAAGTTAAAATAATTTTCGGAGCAATTAAAATTTGCTGGAAAAGATATTTCAAAAAAATCGTAACATCAGAAAACGAATTAGAAAACGAAACGTGCACAAACACCCTTTCTGACGGTGCCAGAAGCGCACATGAACATTTTGCTCTGATGTTCTTTTTTGCTTTTCGGAATTATTCTGAAAGGTCGAAGATTATTCTCGAAAAGTTCTAATAACGAAAGATATACGATTCTAAATTTTCCATGCTAAACCGTCTTCTATTTCATACACTTGTGCGCTACATTCAAAGTACTTCAAATTAATTTCTGATATTCTTCTCGTACCTGAGCTATCTTAAACAATGAAATAAAAATAAAGACAATTACGTATAATTCCTATAATCAACTGCAATATCTACAAGGTAAATAAGTAATATTACGTAGTATAAATTTTATAAGAATGAATCGGCAAATAGCGTTATAAAACAAACGTATTTGTAGATTTAGCTGGTAAATTCTGCACATCTATTCACATATTACATACACATTATTTGAAGTTAAATGCGTGATGGATATGTACTGCAAAGCAATTGAATGGGGCATATCTGAATCGTTACTTTCAATATTCAAAACATATTATATCTTGTCCCATATCAAAACGCACAATAAAAAATATTTTTTCAACTGTCTAGGAAGATTATATTGATAAGATTTTTCAATCGTAATTCAATACAATCTAGTAGGTAATATATAAGAACATATCGTATGTTATTAATTTTATTAATTGCCGTTCTACTTAAAAATTCTATAGCGCTGAAACGTTTACACAGGTGACTAATATTGACGTAAAGATGTTTATGGTTTATATTATATATATATATATATATATTGCAAAAACGTCATAATTAGAACAGTATATTTTGCTAACAACAAAATAACGCTGAGAGCTGGTAAACAGATTTCGGCGTTATTTTCCGAACAGAATGAAATGAAAATTATACAATTTTTAATGTTAAAAAAGTTTATTGGTATTTCACATTGTCCACATATCTGGTATAAGGGTCCATCTAAAAGTAGAAAGCCCGATTCCTATTAGAAAATTCGTTCTTTTAGGCAAATATCTTTAGAGCGTAGAAATAAGGAAATTATTATTAGTTTTTTTTTTACACAAAAGTCTTAAATACTGATTTCTACCGTACCTCCAAATTGCATAAGTTCTCATATTCGTATTGCAACCATATTTTTTTTGAATGTAAAGGTTAATTATTACCAGAGTGGCGACGTTGCGTGCAGTTTGTCGTTGGCGTTACTTCGGTGGTAGGATAAGTCTCGCATGTGGGGTAGGAGATAGGTAGAGAACGAGGGCAGTACTGGCCAATACGGTACTGCATATACCCGATCTACGCTTGGCTGACTAACACTCGCACCGAACGTCCTCACTCTAATTATTACACGTACAGTGACATTTTTATGTTTTGTCTCCCCCTGAGACGATGTAACTATACTTCCTACCACTCCTAGCCGTGCGCTTGGATTATTGTAATCTTCGCAAGTAGATTTTATTATTCCCATTTTAGTTTGTGATGGGTATTCGCAATAAACGCGGTTCTATGCCTATATTTGTTGAACCTACCAGGTGTGTCGGTAATTCCTTTCCGGTTTTTCCGGCAGATGTC
>CACRWH010006650.1:0-13044 GCA_902655005.2 Marronus borbonicus | reverse complement strand
ATATTAAATGTAGGTTATGTAGAATACTATTTTGCTGGAAAACGTTTGGTTTGATTTATATGGACACTGCCGTTCAGTGAAGTTCGGTCATACAATAAAAATCTATTATATCACACTGTATACAATTATTAATACATAAAATTAGAAAAATATTAAGCATACACTCTTTTCTAAGGGATTAAAGCCATAAATTATTATGTAAAGTGGAAATATTGCGACGACCACAATAAAGTCCCTTTTATTATCGTTCCAAGAATTTCTCGGAAGTACCGATCTTTTGAAACGGGTCGTTTGGGGATTATTAACGAACAATACATTTAGGAAATATACCGCGCAGTATCATTCTTGTTTATTTATCGCAGGCGTAAAGATATAAATTTGCTTCGTTTTACTGTTAAACGTGTGTTGGTGTGCATCTGTCGTTTTTGCGCGAAAGTTTTAAGACAATTTACTTCAAAATGGCACGTGGCAAGCCTACCAGTGTAGAAAACGTTCACGCATTATTACGCTGTTTGAAGAAGGATATTCGGGGCGACAAATTGCTGAAAAAATAAATATGAGAAGTTCAACAGTAAGTGACATCGTAAAGCGATATCGGACAACTGGAACTATAGAAAATCGTGTTCGTCCTGGAGTATCTAGGAAAATAACAAAAGCTGAAGATTTGAGAATTGTATTATTAAGCAAACGCAATAGAAAATTAACAGCGCCGCAAATAGCAGCCGAAGTCAATCGCGGCCGTGAAAAAAAAGTTTCGGCGAGTACGGTAAAACGTCGACTTCAACAAGCGGACCTTCATGGACGCATTGCCATTCGAAAACCCTTATTACGTCGGGGCAACAGAGCAAAACGGCTACAGTGGGCCCGTTCTCATCTAGATTGGTCGTTAGGTGATTGGAAACACGTGCTTTGGAGTGACGAGTCAAAGTTTGAGGTTTTTGGGCAAAATCGACGAGTTTATGTCCGAAGATCTAAAACCGAAAAGTGATCCCGAACTGCATTGTGCCAACAGTGAAGCAAGGACGTAGTTCTGTGTTAGTGTGGGGATGTTTCTCCTTTGCTGGGACGGGAGATTTACGCAGAGTGCAGGGTGTAATGAGGAAAGAAAATTATTTTGCAATACTCCAGAATCATGCAGTGCCATCAGGATTGCGTATAATAGGCCGTAACTTTACATTCATGTGTGACAACGACCCAAAACACATTGCGTTAGTGTGTAAGAACTATCTAAAGGAGCAAGAAGAACAGCACACCCTGAAAGTAATGACATGGCCCCCACAAAGCCCAGATTTGAACCCGATAGAGTTGTTGTGGGATGAACTGGACAGGAGGATCCGAAAAATATGCCCAACTTCACAAGAACATTTACGGAATATTCTGCAACATGAATGGATTAATATTCCACAATCCGTTTTAACAAAACTTATCGAAAGAATGCCTAGAATAGTTCGAGCGGTGATTAACAGCAAAGGAGGTTTTTTCGACGAAAAAAAAAATATAATGTTCAGTTATATATATATATATATTAGGCCAGAATAACTTTTTATTTATTTATTTTTGTCTTTTTTACCTGTACATACAATAAAATTGCATTTTGTTTTTAGTTTCGTTTGTTTCTGTAACCTTTTCATGTTTTTTACCAACCGACCGAATTTCTCTGAACGGCAGTGTACAGTCTGTTTTATTTTAGTTGTTAGAGTTGTTTTGCATTTAATTTTCTATTATATACCATAGCCAAAAAAACAATTGAGCAAAACTGTATTAGATATAGTCAATACATGGACGACTTTAAATGGAACCTGCCCTCGTAAAACTGCAGAAAAGTCCCTTTACAATGATATATCGGATAAGAAAGTAAACAAGTGCACGTTTAGGTAGATTTTCGAATTTATCACTCGTGCGCTGGTTGATGATACAACAAAATGGCGCAGTGTCGAATCTTTATAGCACAAACTGCATTGGTGCACCATCTGTCCGCATTTGATGCTTGTACACCTGGTATATACGCGTAATCCGAATTTCTTTACAAATGTATCTTGATCAACTGAACTATGCAAATACGCATTCAAACAATATAATAGAAGCTATGTTCTATTTCTAATAATACGTGCATACGTAAAAGAACAAAAGGTATTAACATATTTTCGAAACCTCCTAAATTCGAGCGGGTGAAATTATGCATACTTTGCGTTCGTTCGCTATGTAATTAATACCGTTCGGAATAAAGAGCTAAAAACTTACTGTCATAACAGTTATTTGCATTACACATTGTTTTCTTCCTTCGTTTGCATATCGCGATATCTGAAAAATTAAGTTCGTGTTTTCAAAACGTTTTTTAATTATATCTACACGATCTCATTTGCATTAGCCTCGTCTACGTATTATTGATATGGCGTTGCTGGGTTCTCCGTATCGAATCCGTTCCCCCTGTACTATGAAGGGAATAAGTATAGTACCTCGCCTCCCTAACTGAACGACTATAACGCTGTAATTGCATATTAGAGGAATGCAGTCCTCTACGCACGACATAGTGGAAATTCTTTCACCTCCGTCACCTTTCAAATTAGCTTCCTTGGTGAGTACCCACACTGATTCTAACACTTCTGCTAATGAAGGAATACATTCGCCGGCGGAAAGCCAAAGCAGATGAATAAGCTGGATGAAGAACAAAGGCTATGTTGTTTTTCACAAAAAATTAGAAAAAAACAGTTATTTCTGCGACTCTCAAGACGCCTCCTCATATCCTTCCCTTAAACCGCTAAGAGTGACTCTGCATTAATCGCCTGACCTGACATATTCAAAATGAGTTGAAGAATGGTCTCAAAGACTAACCTTCTTAATTTTCCATTGTCGGTAAAGTGGTTCGTAAGTTCAAATGTGATGAAATCTACCGATATAGCAAAAGCCATTCCGTGAAGAAATAATTGTTTGAACACGTCTAAGGTAGCAATGATTGTTGACATTACCAAAGAATGGTCGACGTGCATTTTTAAAGAACAAGGTGGATCTCATACGTTTTCATACATTCTTCTCTGTTTACTGTAACATTGTGCTCAGTTATTCCTTATGGTGCTGCACCAGGTATTTAACGGATCTTGCTACTAGTAGATACATCGAATTAATGAATCGTTTTATTCTATTCTAATAGCTAAAATATTACGGTCCATGCAATTTCATCAGTAAGAAAAGTAATGTCTTCCATTTTTATTGAGATGAAAGGTGTTCTTTAGATTTTTGATGTATTATAACGCAAAAGGTAGGTATAGCCAAGGGGAACTTGCGTGAAGACAATGTTGCAACAAGACCATAATGTTATTGCCAATGGCAAAAGTAGTGAATTGTTCATCGGTATGGTGAATAGACGACGGTGTTAGAGCTGTTGTGAATACTCATTTTGAAGAACTTGACAGCTGCGAATTTCATCTAGTGGGACTGTCACTAATCCAAATATATCGAGGCTTTAAATTTCATTCCAAAACCTTCTCGATGATTCCATATCTACCATATCTAGGGCTAAAGCTACGAGATTCGCCTTCATTCGTTTCTGTCTTTTGGTGTACCTCTCCTCTCTTTCAAATCTTCTGTTATTGCCTCAATCTACCTTTTCCTCGGTCTATCGCATTTCTCCTTTCTTTCTATCTATTTTTCTGCTAATCTCCATTCTTGCGAGGTATCCCAACCGTTGTTAATTTTCTTTCACAATTTCCCCAAAAAATTCACGGTAGTCTTTTTCTTTCGTGGGTGCCTAATTTCCGTTGGTTTTTCTGGTTAACGACCTATCTAGCTTAGAATCGTTCGTATTTCTGTTTTATATATTCTTAGTTTTGCTTTCCTCGAAATTTCTTTCAATTTTAGGACATTGTGAAGCCCTCATAAGCAGTTATTACATCTCCCAATCGGTAGGTCTTTGTTTTCTTCGTATTTATTGGTCATTAATACCCCTAAGTACATATAATACTTTACTTGTTCAAACTCGTTTATATTAACAGTTTGTATTTGTACTTTTCGTCTTCTGTTATTTGCTGTGGTGTTCCTAAGTTCCATAAATTTAGCTTTATCAAAGTTTAATTGAAGCCCCATCATTTCTGCCGGTCCTATCAGTTCTTTTGTGATCTTTTCCAATTGTCTTCTGCTTGTCGCCAGGAGTACCACGTTATCAGCATATGTGAGGCGCTGATAATATTTGTTAAATAATGTATCTTCTCTATTGATGCAATTTTTCCTTATTATCTCATCTAACGTCAAGTTGAACAAGGTTATTAACAGCGGCTCCCTTTGGGCGGAGCAACAGAATTACTTTTTCACCCTCTATGACATTCGACTCTACCAACAGAGAAGCAGAAGATTGTGCAAAACAATGGATATATACACCTACGGGTTGTTGCGTGCATTGACCACTCATACGATACAAAAAAATCTATCACGATCAATGGGATTTGGGGGCATCAAAACATATTTGCGTTTCTACCACTTTCATCAGTTTGTCAATACTACCAACAGTAGCAAATTTGAACTTTTCTTTATAAGAAAATGCACATTTTCGACATGTAGATCCTTTAATTGCTTTCTTCTCGAAGTTCCATTTATTCCAATTATCATCCATTTTCTGTACTTTGTGAGAATCCTTTTACTAATATAACCATCGGATCTTAGTTTCAAAAGTCCAATGAGATCTGGGTGCTTGCTAATGTCTACGTTACAAAACTTTTCGGAACATTAAGCGATATGACCAAAGCGTAAGTATCTATTATAATTCCTCAATTAAATGCACCTAATAAGGCAAACTTTTGCATGCCGTTCGAATGCTTACATATTCCCTTCATTGTACATGAAACTACCGACCGGCCGTCTTTAACGCGGACTCATTCCGTTATTTAACCAAATGATATATTCTGCTGATAGCCGCGGCAACGGCAGCACCAAGATCCTATCCAACAGGCAATAGCGAGCAACAAGAGCATAGCGATCGTACGCGAGGGGGGAAACAACGAGAACGCGGCTACGACAACGTTCAACCAGTAACAACATCAGCAACAATAACAACGGCAGCGCGCAACAACAAAACGGAACCCATACATCTTACGAATTTATAAGGCATAAAATTACCCTGTCATAAAGTATTTTTAATTATACGTCGTCGTTTCTCAGCGTACATTTGAATGGCGGTATTTGCCGCTGTTACACGCCGAAACGACGGGCATCGGTACGAAACGAAACAATCGGAGACTATTTTGTTTTGTGAACTCTTTTTGAACTTAACAAAAAGAATCATGCGAGGAATGAAATTAGTAGAAGATTTATTTTCATCTTTTGATAAATATGGTTTTTCTATCTTCTAAGGCTATGTACATACAAAGTATTCTCATATTATTAAATTTTTTATTAGTGAACTGCAAAAGCGAGCTATTTCAAAGCATACACTGATAATTATGTCTAACACAAGGGAATATGTATATATTAAAGATGGCGTATTTCAAATTAAAATAAAATCGGAAATATGAAAATATCTAGAGAAGTCCATTAGCAGCCGGCTAGGCAAGAGTGAAGGCAGCCTGAGATATTAATAATCAAATATCAAAATGGGCGCCAAGTTAATGGAAGCATCAAATTACGACAACGACGAAAATTGAAAATTAAATAAATATTTAACGAAATATCAAACTACAAATAAATATGTGTTTTGGATCACTTTGTATACTACGTAGGCTTTTATGATTATGTTTATGAAAAGTACGTTAATGAAATGAAATTTTAAAAATAACGTAGAGGGAAACAAAAGAGATTCAGATAAGGAAACTAATGTACTTTGAGGTTACTTAATTACTTAGCCTGTTAGGTAGCAGATTGCAGTTCCACAAGTAGGTAGCTAAAAATTCGCAGCCCCCAAAATAATTTCGAATGTTGATACCAAGAATTCCTGCGTCTGGTCGTCAAGATAGATTCTTCCAAGTGAGTCCAGCCAATGGGAAGATACAGAAACTTCCAAAGTTAAAGTCAGTTACAGAGCAGGATTCAGATAAAGATTTCCAGAATCGAAAATCTAAAACCAAATATCCAAATAAACAAAAAATAAAACCATAAAGCATAGAAAAATGAAAAGGAGAAAAGATACACTACCCACGGACAAGTCTCTGCTTATCCGGCGCGATCGGGGTGGTTCCGAGAGTATTTTATCTCTACCTTGTATCGCTGTTTCCTCACAGCAAACTAAACTTAATGCAATAGAGGCTTAATGGACACTGTCACCTTCACCTTTAATAGGAAATAATAAATGAGAAACGTCCTATTCTCAAAAACCGATTTCACCCTCCAAAAACATTTCTCTGCGGTAACTGTATTTTGCATAGTTCTATAGGGTCTAAAAGTTCCATTAAATATTCTTTTCTTGTTGATAAAACTCTATGAAGGTTTGTAATTTGCAGGAAGGCCGAATTCTAAAAGGAGCTGGATCGTGTCATTTAGTTGTAGCTAATTGTTAATAAAGGCACACAAAATGCATCTGTACTTTCTTGAGATAATGTTGAAATATTCGTATAAAAAAGAAATATTATTTCTGCAGTTACAACTCTAACAATTTCCTTCATTAAATACCACATTTAAGAGGAAATATTGCCTTTCGAACCAACTATTTCCACATACGTGTATTGTGTCATTTGATGTTTGAAATAGAGGGTAACCATCCTGCATCGGCGCAGAGGTAGTAGCATGCGGCATACGGCGTACATACACGGATTCCCATGCTATTTACACGTAGGTTGTGTACCACGGTCGACGTCCAACACGGGACGTACGCGAATAACATAATGTTAAAGCTGCAGTTTGTGCGAAGGCAATACATGTTTTAAGCGGTCAGATTGTATAGCATTACCGCCGCACACAAGCATATAGGGACAGCGGTCGGTATGTCAATCGGGGACGCCGACAAAATGATTCGTCCACGATGATTGATAGACCCGTAGGAGGCGAGGTTTACTTTTTTCTTTTTTTAGTTTTTTAAATTGACGCCTATTGTTTAATTATATGCGTATTGTTATGTAATTATGATTGTTACCTTTCCAAGTGAATAAAGGTGCTCTTGTTTCTTGCTTAAAGAAAGATTTTCCTTTGGATTTGAAGTATGCCGTTGGAATTGCTGTTCTGTGCTTAAGAGGATGCTTTTGGAGACTGTTGTATAGATAACATTCCTTTTATAGGCAAGGAATTTTTTTTTAATTTGAAGTTTCTCTGTCTAAATCAATTTATACGAAGGTGGTATGTAAAGCCGCAGTCCAAAGGAGCCATATTAACGAATATTGGTCATCTCTATGATAGGCTTGTGGCTTGGAGCATGGTGTTAGGGAAAGAGGACTTCCTTTTTCGCCAGACGCCCTTTTTCTCCTTTATTTTTTTATTTCAATTGATCCAGAAGCTTAGCGCAATATTTTGCCTTAATTATCCTGCCCTTTTCTCCAAGAAACGGTGGCCACGACATTCCCTGCAGATGAGACGCCCAAGTTTTTGAGTTAACATATACATTAATGTATGGTCACGCATTACAATTTTTGGTCCGACGCCACAAACGCGGCACCCACCTCATTCCCAAGGTGTCTGTTAGGATATGATGCGCCCTTTCTCTTCATACGCCAGCAATCCTAGTTACCTCTGCCAGTTTCAATATGCGCTCACTCGTGGACTTTCTCACGATTTCTTTGGTTGTGGGGATTTTGGTCTTCCAGAAAGCTCGCCATCTCGACTGCTTGTACGGTCAGGTTTGAAGTCAGCAGCCCATGTTTTACTACTACTCACACTTCGGTCTTCTGCATACTTGGACAACAGCAAAACTTGAAAGCTGTATAAGCTCACTGAATAGAACAACACAACACATTCTGAAGCACTGCAAGGAAATGATATTTTGTGATGCTAACGCCAAAATGGTTCTGGGAACGTCAGATCTAGTGGAGGCTGGAAAGTTTTCGTCCCACCCTTTTACAAAGACCTATGTTGAAGCCAAACTCTTAATGTTTAGGTAGATCCAAGAGGATTTTTAGATTCTCTACTACCGTGTCTTGTATTTGTATTGTACATTTTCTTTTTATTTTCTCCCCTCATCTTCTATTTTTCCCCATTCTCTTTTTACTCTTCCATTGTGCTTTGCCCAATTCTTGACTTCCATCCATCGTTTTAATACGATAATTCGAAAAAGCGGATGACTTTTTTGTAAAATAAACCGCTTGAACTGGGTAAATTTCTGAATAAAAACCTATCAATCCAAATATACCGTTTCATGTGTTCCGGCTTTGTTCTTCAGCTTATGGCTGTTTCCCTTAAATTAAAGTGCTCGCTGTCTTCAATTTTGGGGATTATACAATTACAAATGGAAGGTGTAATTGCAATACGGTATAGACCAAACTGAAGGAAGATTACTCAAATTGCACGACGCAGCAGGTGGTGTCTTTTATGCCGAATGCATTTCATCATAAAGACACTGGATTAATCGCATTGTTTATTGCTCTTTCGTCCCGTCTTATTCGGATCTTCCTCGCGTTCATCTGGGTTCGATTCTTTACGACCGCCTGACAGCCTATGTGGGACGTTATTAGCACAGGCTGATTGAATTTTACCAATAGCGGACGTTTTGCACATAAATTATCGTCGATTTGCAAATATATTAAGATAATTGTCTCCTCAAGGTACGAAACGGAACGCTTTCGACAAGTTTTCCTCCTTCCTCTCCCGTTTTACATACTATAATAATAAAATATCTCATAACATCAATTCTTGATCTTTTTTTCCAAAAGAAAAGCGGGTAAATGGAAGAGGTGGTTCGAGCAAAACTATCTTAAATAACACCTCGATGACGCAGCCTCTTCACATGGCCGTCATAAATTCGCTTTTTAAATAACAAACAATATGGCCGCCGTGTCTCGCGACTACTTCAGCGCCTTACATTATTTATTGACATATCGGTTTTTTTGCGTCGCTTTATTTACGATTTTAATGTCCGATAAAGGATCCAAATTGGTGGATATTAAATTGCAGGTTGCCGACACGGCCATGGCCAACATGATCAGCCGATGGAAATTGATTTCGACATGCCGCTTCCAGTGATTAAAATTAATTACTGATAGCGGAGTGAAAAATAAGGAGGAAGCGCCAATAAGAAGAGTTTGCGTTGAATATTAAATTCAGCTTTTGGATGGATTGATCCCTCAAGGCTAAAGTATTACACACCTGCTCAAATTTTCTCTGCACGATTTGCATAGCGTCTTCGTGTATATTTAGTATTGAAAAGAAATTATTTGCTTATAATCTGTTTTGATGAAATGCTATTTGTGCCCAGTGCGGTGTTTTGCTGCTCTGTGCACCGATTCTGGAACTATTAGCGGCGTGAAAAATCAAAATTTTTTTGTTATTGGCTACTCACAAGTAAGACTGCAGAAACGAGTGCGCTTCACGAAATTAGCAGATACTAGACAGACTTGTGTTTTATCTACTTTCGGGAATACCTGTAAGCAACACGAAACCCATTCTCATGACTCAACGAGTCTGTTTAATCTCTGCTAATTTCGTGACGTTTCTGCAGGCTTACTCATAAGTTGCGACGAAGCCATTTAATATGAGGCGAGTTCGATAACTACCTGGTCTCGGCAAGAGCGCTATTAGAATCGAAATATCTCTACTTTTCGTAGACAATGTAACCTTTTACAAGAGTTCTGGTAAGTTGTCTTGGTTTGTAAATGACAGCCATTTGACGTGAACAACTTCAATGATGATGCGATAAAAGTGAAATTCAGCGAAGTTCATGGGGGACCCTGCACCTTCGTTATCAATTATTAAATATTGGACAGCTGAGTTTAAACCCGGCCGCACGAACATTTAATATGGTGACATCATCCAAATGATGTCACCATATCAGGAATGATTGGCAAAATTCACAATATGGAAAGGAGTGATCGAAGATTGAAAATGCTTGAGATCGGTGAAGCTGCAATCGGCTGCAATTATCGAACTCTTGCCCTAGCATTTACGTTCTTAAATCATCGGTTTTATCATCCTAGATTCTGCAAACTAGATGTGTTATTAAATTTGCAATTTTATAGAATGTTAAGAGTAATGAATATGGTATATCTCCCTAAGACCCGAACGAAAAAGCAATAAATTGAAAGTTATTTTTGTAGATTGTAGATGGAGGTAAGCCTCCAAACACAACGCTTTTTTTTTCGAAATTTAACAATTTAATAGTAATTAAATTGTTTTTTGAAAAAAGAATCCGTTTAGGGAGACATTAGGTCTCAATCTGTTAAATATATTTCTTGTGAATATCATAGAAACAGCTATGCTGGCCTATAATACAAAGGAGCGTTTACATTTTTCAGGCAAAACCTTTTTTTCTTACATTTTGGAGCTTCTTGCAGAATTCTTCAGTTCTGATTTTAAAAGTGGGAGCTGTTGCCCCATTGTCACGCTGGTCGTTTGGAAGGATTGCGATTGGTCAGCGAGTTGATAGAGGCGAAATTAAAAATGTTCTCTTGGGCTTTTTCTAGTAAGAAATGTAATTTCATTATCACCATCCTTTTGATTCTAAAAGAGATACAGCGATTTTGAGCTTAACATTGAAAAATAGCGCATCTATCCCTAAATTCTTGGAAATCAATTCGATACAAAATCCAAGAATTCGCTATTGCCAAATAAAAGAGAGTTAAACATCATTCTTACAATTCACTTGTTGGTCCTTACACCATAAGATATATCAACTGATTGTGAGAAAAAAACTTAGATAGCGCTAAAGGAATAAAACGGGCGATCTGCACCACTTCACGTGCTCCTTTTTTTATGTCTTCCCATTAAAAATTTGTTTTGAAATAATTCATTCCTCCAAACCCTCACTTTAATCTAGGAAATCTCGCTGCGCTGGGCGCAGAAAGATCCTCCAGGAATCTCTAACGAGTGCACCAACACTCCCGTGTGCACATCCACCAATCGACCATACCCGGAACCGCTACCATAACCTGTTTCTCCAAAACAAGGCATTAAGCCCTAAAAAAAGGAGAGCCTGAAACCAAATGGTTCGCAGAATAGCCATTAAGGTATAGCCATTCAATCTGCTGCTACTAAGTAGAAGCTCATCAGTGGCAAAGAAATTCCTTCATCTCTTTTAAATGCACAAAGTGAAATAAGCGTGTACATGAAAGAACTTTAAATATCCATAAATACATTGTGTAGATCATTTAAATCGGATGACTAACTGGCATACGGATATGCTTTAATTTAACATCCCTTCCCATATGGCAAAAACGTTCAATTCTCGTTATTTTAGCGTCGCCCATAATTTATTTACCTTTTAGCTATATTACGCCGTTTAATAATAATATCAATGGAGAGCGTGAAAGACCCGATGTGTTTGCGTGTGACCGCAAATTCGCCGCCGAACAAAATGCTGATAATTTCGATTGGTATCATCACATTGTCAATCGCACCTCCAAATTACATACTCTCCGGATGCACATGCACACATACGCAAACGCTAGTTGAACGCGTTTATTTTATACATAGGTTACACGTATACATGGACACGTAAAACCGGTTCGGCCGCGTATCGTTTTAATCCACGTCGATCGGTCATACGATATCAAATATCAGAGGCATTGGGGATGTAACGTTTAACAAATAAATTAAAATAATTTTCGGGAAAATTACCTTTTGGAAATTCGAAAAATACATACGTTAAATGATGCGATTATACCGATACGAACATATAACACTTTGAAAACTAACAATTTTGAAAGGTGAAGGTAAGCACATATGAGGCATTCTTTACACGCTCATTATAAAAACATTTTATTGTTAAAGAAATTAAACATTTAGTGTTACCACAGAGGAGAAAAAAGTTTGGTTGTTATCCAATAAGCCGTTGGGCAAACCTAGAAACGGGAGCGCAATTAGTATTTAAAGTGGTTGTACACTAGGCACTGTAGCGGTTTCCAAAATGTTGGCATATCCGTTGGCATTCATCCTAGGTCTAATTCGCACTAATTCACCTGGGCAGGCTGCCGACATCTAACCTCGTAAGCCTTAAAAAATTCGGCCACTCTATCTTGTTTTCACGACATTCTATGCTTCGTATCTCGTATTTGGTAGTCTATATAGTGGACTCACTATCTGTCCAGAAGACTTTTTCATCGCTGAAGATGACAGTTTGCCAATTACGACCTATATTCCCTTCAGCAAAGGCAACCCTAACAACGGGCATGTTCCGGTGCGAAATCTATTTTATGGGCTGGCCGTCTGCGTCTATAATTTGTTTCTTGTACTGCTTTCTGTGCAATTTAAATTTGCCTTTCGCGAATCGCGCGGGTAGAACAAAATGGCAGGTTTTCTAAAATATTTAATATATTACTGACGAGCGATCTCGGAGATTTTCTTGTGTTTATTAATAATATGAAACAAGAAAATTTGACAGAATAGGTTGACTAGGCGATATATTCGGAATACTCAAAATCCAGTGGAAGAAAGTACAGTATCAATTTTTTTAAGTCCATATACAACGCTTACTCTTACCTTTAATAAATGAACTCCTAGCAAAAATAACACACCGCGGTTTGAAGATATGAGGAATGTGAGTTAGACATGGCAAAAAGATGGCGTGATTTCATGAAAGATTTCGCACAGTGTCCGGTTATGTTGTTTATGTATGTACACAGCCGTTCCGAGAAGTTCGGTCGGTTAGTAAAAAACATGAAAAGGTTACAGAAACAAACGAAACTAAAAACGAAATGCAATTTTATTGTATGGGGCATTCTTTCGATAAATTTTGTTAAAACGGATTGTGGAATATTAATCCATTCATGTTGCAGAATATTCCGTAAATGTTCTTGTGAAGTTGGGCATATTTTTCGGATCCTCCTGTCCAGTTCATTCCACAACAACTCTATCGGGTTCAAATCTGGGCTTTGCGGGGGCCATCTCATTACTTCCAGGGTGTGCTGTTCTTCTTGCTCCTTTAGATAGTTCTTACACGCTAACGCAGTGTGTTTTGGGTCGTTGTCATGCATGAATGTAAAGTTA